>JAPZEB010002062.1:0-13579 GCA_029783705.1 Chaetodon striatus
TCAAATGAATGTAGTTTCTTCGTCCATCTAGAAGTGCGTCTTCTGCTTCTCGGTCGCCATGGTGTTTGTTTGTTTTTCCAGGAGTTACTGCACTGCTATATACTGAACTGCTGCTACGTCATCTCCTTCTTCTGGGTGAAAGCCTGTGAAAGAAAAAGTAGCACATGCGCACAACGCCAAGTCCATCTCCAGTTGGACCAAGTGGATACACTCAGCAAAAGTTTGATTTTCAATCAAATTATCTAGCTGTGTCAGTCGAGCTACAGATAGTTCAATTTCAGTCGGACTAAGCTGTTAACATGCATTTAAAAGTTTGGTTTCAGTCGGACTAAGCCAATCATTCAATTTTCTCAAGCTGCATGTAAATGTAGCGACTGACACAGGAACTGACACATCCAGAACTAACACTGGGAGGATACCCAGAGTGTCACAGTTGAGGCATAGGGACACTGACCGAGCTGCTGTATTTGACGAGTTAGGAGTGAGAACATGTTGAAAATTGACAATCAAGAGGCAAATAACACAGCGTGCATTGACCATTCAGCGGGCAATTTAAAAATGCACAACTTTTGTTCTACAGGACTGATGCAGTACGCCCTCTCCATTCCATCTATTCAAGTTTACAAAGAGTGCTCACAAAAATAAGCTTGCTCATAAAGTTGACCCATGAGGAATGTTTGAGGTTTTGTAGCCTTTGTAGCTAAAAAGTGATAGATGGTTGTTTGTTGCACCAGTCTGCATCACTGAGCCGTTCAAAATGTCAGTGTGGGTGATGGAGGAGTCGGGAGAGTCTTGAAATGCCAGAGGGTGAAGAGGTTTTGTTCCAAACCTGAGTGCAGGCTGGAAAGGGAGCAATGAAAGAGTTCTCTGGACAGTGATATGGTTGAGTCACCACTGTTGAATAACATTAAAATGTTGGGACAAAATGTACATTTTTTTATGGGGTATTAAAGCCCTGTTGGCCTCTGTACTGTGATGTCACTGTGTTCCCAAATCTCAGTCATAAATGTTCAGGAATAAAGTTTATTATACGGAATTAGAATTTACAAATGTGGCAACAGATCACCAACTTACATGAACTAACCAAACTGTGATTCAATACACTGATTGCATAATTCAAGTTGGCACTCACACACCACTAAGACCCTGCGGCAAAAACTCCCTTTTCCAAATCACTGTATCCAACACGGGTGAGTGAGCAATCCACTGGCCCAGTAAAGCTAATAAGATGACTTCATGTCATTCACCCTGATCTGTGGAGGAGAGTCAAACAGACTAAATAACGATGTTAACACGATCTATACATTTTTATTTTACAAATATAATTTCTGTAATGTGGCCAATATGAGCTTCTTATAAAAACTCACTTATAATCACTTCTTGAAACTAGGGATGGGAATCACCAGAGGATCCATGTTACCATATTATCGTGAGAATTACGTCACAATACGATTTTAAATATGTTGCTATATGCTGAGTATTGCTATAAAATATAATGCTGTATATTATAATTATTACCTTTTTGGTCAACTGTAAATTATGTCCGCAAAGGAAAAATTAATCAACATCTGTTTTATCTTATAAGATAAAGTTTTCAGTCTATACATCTCACCTCAGCCATTTTTTTGCAGCCACAAAATGTATCTAGTGGACAGAATATATTGGCAGTGCTTTACAAGTTTAACTTGCATTAATATTTTTCATAACCAGCTTCTCTGCGTGATGTGAAAGCATCACAAATTGAGCTGAAATCATTAAGAATTAGTGACCTGGATGTAGCTACAGTTCGTATGTGCACTGTAACAGCCTTCACTACTAGTTTACGTCCCTCCGCCTCAGCACACTGGGCCAGATCTCTGCAGTTAATACCCAATCCGGTGGTAGAATACATGCTTGATAAAACAGTGGCACACCAGTCGCTCTGCTCCCTATGCCAGCTGGACATACAGTAAGAGTGCTCTGCACTCACTCATAGAAGTGGAGTTACATCTAGGTAACTATCTCTTCTTCGTACATGCTCAGATAATATCACATCCAGCCCAGTCGCCAGAAGAAAATGTTGGTACTTGTACAGTTCTGCAAACCACAAATATGTTACATTTATACATCATAAATATCATATCAATGTTTCTAAAGTGACGTAGTATATGAGCTGACTTTGTAATCAGTAGGTGGAGGTGATGGGGGATGGCGTGACCCCAGGGTCAGAGGTCCTGCCAAGCTGCAGACAACTGGACCAACAAACAACAAACCCAGTTATTAGTGAGCTCTTCTGCTGTTTTTCCACTAAGCCCTGTGCCATGAAAAGCAGATGTTTTTTAATCGAGACATCGTTGGCTCCTCCAGCTGTGACTGTGTCAACAAAACCATGTTTTCAAACTCCAAACTGGATCTGTTTCCTAACCAGTGGTTTGGAAAACATATACAATGCCAACATTTTTTCTAGTGATTGGGTTGATTGCATCACAACGGATATCTCCTTGCTGCAAAAGGGTTGAAGCAGCCTTAGCCAGCTGCAATCGCTTCGCTACAGCAAACACCCCTGAGGCACGACTTTTGTCAAACAGACCTGCAGAGATGCAACACGTGTCACTGAGAACCAGGAGGAACACGTCAGGCTCTCACTTACCAAAAGTTGAGTGTCACTCCTGCGGAAGCTGGGGAAAGTTAGATCCCCCTCCTTGTTCAGGCCATCACAGTGATGACATGGGGAGACTGAGCGTACTCCTTCCTAATTTTTGAAGCCAGTGCAACAACCAGAAATTGTTGGAGATAACTGATGGCAGTGGGTAAAAGTGGCAATAGAGGGAAAAAATAGACTCCTCTGTCAGCCGCCTCCTCCCCAGTGTGGGTGAAAGGTAATCAGAGAATGACAACACATTTCGATGTTGAAACCTGTGACCGTGGTCCACTGCAGAATTGTCAACAATTACTCACATGGGAGCCCAGTTGTTTGCGTCTGTGTGCTTGGCACAGTTACAGCACATTTAATGTAAATGTGAGGAAAAATAATATTACCAGTTTTGTGCTTCTTCCTCGTTGGTGTGGAAACAATAATCAAAAATAAACTCTACACATTAGTGACAAAGTCAGTCCCTTGCTGTTATCACCCAGCACGTTGGCTGGCATGATGGTGTGTGCTGGGAGAACTTGGCCCAGCGATGCGCCTGAGCTCTCTCCACCTTCTCAGCCTCAACACTTCACTGACTGAGAAGGCATTGTTTTACACTCTCGTGCACTCAGCGTGGTGAGCATGATGCGAGTGGGAGGAACTGCAGAGAAAACATAAAGACGAGAGACCAAGGAAGAACAAGCATCAGACATCGCCTTCCCTTTATATACACCAAAGTTGAGGAAACAACTATGGTCAGTTGATCTAATCCAATCTGAAGCGCAAATACAGGTCATCTTTTATCCTCATCCCAGTAATAATTACAGCTGCAATTTCCCTTTCAAATCCAGATTTTAGCCTTTATATTCTTTATAATTTGGCTGAATGCCCGCATTAAAAGTGTGTTGAATTACCTATTAGCAGTTTCTGTTTGCAATGTACCCAAGGATGTACAGACAACTATCACTGGATTACTTTCATACTGAAGAAAACTTAAAAACATTCTCAGGTAGTTTATCTTTGAATTTTAAGTGAATTTATGGATGTTTATTGGCAACAATCATTAGTGATTATGATATCCTTGGGAAGTTTAAGCCACACTGAATGATATAAATACATGTTCGATGCATGTGTGTTAGACTTGATGACGTTTATGGCTCTGAGAAGGAATACGACATTTGTCTTGGATTGAAATCACGCACTATCTTTGACTCTCTGTAAACTCCCCTGCACTACCCTGGCGATTCTTTCGGCTGACTCAGTTACCATGTCTGTTAAAGACCCTATTCTGTAATTTCCTGATTGTTAAAATACATCACAGCACAACCAGTTAAATCACTGAGGAGCACAGTCAATATTTCATTCACCACCTCCCCCTGTAGTGTTAATCCCGTCATAATGGGGCTCAAGACAAAGGGACCAAAGATTCAGCCCCAAACTTTATCCATGATTAATAAAATTACCACCAAAAAAAAGCCCATTGTGTAAAATATGGCAAAGTATCTAGTGTTTGAGTGGATGTAAAACAAAAACAAATACAAAAAAAAATTGAGGTTACAACAGCAGTAAGGCCTCATGAACACACAGAGCATGTTGCGGTGGAGTTAAATCCCAGCAGTCACTATACAGCACGAGCTACAGCTTAGAGAAGAAAGCACTGAAAACCTTCAACTTTACTGTGCATGTGAGTGGACAATAGCGACTGTGTAGGCTTAAAGGTATACTTCGGATTATCTGAAGTGGGGCTGTATGGGGTACTTATCCATAGTCAGCGTATTACATACTGCAGATGTCTGTCGGCACGCCCCCAGTTCGGAGAAGTGGCAGGAGTGCTGACACAGAAGCTAGGCTATGTACTGCTGTGCATAATGTATTCAATGTAATTTCCATCTAAAACATCTCTATCAGTTTGAGTGTATGCTATATTGAGAGTATTTTCACTGCTTTATTTTTCCGTCAGACAGGCCGTTTCAACAGGGAAGGCGTTGATAGCTTCAGTTCCCCGTCTGTGCTCACGTCAAAGCCGCCAGACTTCATTGACAAAAACAGTAATTTAGGCTCACTGAACACAGGAGCTCCTGGTCTATCACTGCCTCAGTCAGTTAATTAGTTTGTATTTTTGTGTGACTTTGGTTTTTAAAAAGGGTTAGTTCAGATTCACCGAAGTCACAAAATAACAAAAACTAACTAACTGACTGAGGCAGCGGCAGACCAGCAGCTCCTGTTCTCAGCGATTTTAAATCACTGTTTTTCTCAATGGAGTCTGGTGAAACAACAGCTTCATTTCACCGCCAGAAATTGCTGTCTGATGACAAGTTAACATGGTGAAAATATTCTAAATATAACGTACACTTAAACTGATAAACATTTTTAGATGAGACTTCATTTACGTGGCTAAAATATGTTTTGTTGCTGACACGTTTCTCCAAACTGACGTATACTGTAGGTAATACACTGACTATCAATACGTACAACATTCAAACCCACTTTACAAGATCAGGACTATCCCCTCAACTACATGTACATGCATTGCAGGTTTAATTGCATTGCAGCTAAACAAAAAAAGCCTTTTTGAAAACTGTGTTTCACATCCCTCCAAAGTACCTATATGCCTCCAACTGAGATATCTCTGTAAGCCAAAACCTTGTGACTTTGTCCCAGAGCCAAACACAAATTATGAATCTAAAAAATTCTCCACATTCACCCAGACTGTGAAACGAGGCAGACAGGGGTTCATTAACAACAAGATAATCTGATTAACGTTTGATCTTTAAAGTGAAGTGAAGCTAACATGGGGGTGGGGATTTTTAAGCTTTCGAGGCATGCGAAGGCTCAGAGGACAATATGTGTGTGTACAAACATGCACCACACACACACACACATTATTTTGCAGGTAAGGCTGAGAAGGTGAGTACAGAGTGCACTTCTGTTAATACCTGTGTGTCTGACTTAAATTAACCTGAAGGGAAGGAGCGAGCAAACAGCATTTCAAAGTGTGACATATTTCTGCCAAGTGTTTGCATAAAGGGAAAACACCTTAGACAGCCTATAGCCCTGTTTATATGAGGCACCAGCTCATTAATAATTTCACGGCTCATAACATGTTGCATGTTTTAACTGTACTACCAAGACAGCAATGTGTTTGCAGTGTAGTAGTGAAACTATTGTGAAGCCGACAATGGCAGCAGAAGATAATGCAATCTCTCAGCCACTGGTCCTTCTGGAAACAGGACTGAAATAGACCGTCTGACACAGGAAGTGTGAAGCTGTCATGATAAACAGTCTCCCTCTCCACTGGCTGCTCTCAGACACTACAGCACTTCTTCCCAGGTGGATTTGGATATGACTCTGACGTCTGCTGTTGCGTACTGTAGCTGCCACAAATTTATGAAGTGATCTCAACTCGTGCTTAACACACAAATGAAATTATTCTCCCGAAAGTGTTGCTGTGAAGACTGAACAACATCTGAGGATTATTGTGAGGTACGAAAGCTATTTCTTCTCTTCACACTTGACAGCAGCTGAACCAAAAACAAAGGGGAAAGAAATCCAAATCAAACAGGTAGACCGAAGGGTTAAGAACAATAAAGTTGTCCTACAGATCGACATACATGCAACACATCAACCAGCTTTAACAGTGTCCCTGATAAAACATTGATTTTGGGGACAGGACCCTCTACACCATGATTGGGCTGCCACAGTAAAGAGGGAGCTGAGCCAAAAGGCCAAGCTCTTGATTTACCGGTCCACGTATGATCTGACCCTCACCTATAGTCACGAGCTTTGGGCAGTGACAGAAAGAATGGGATCATGGATACAATGAGTCAAAATGAGTTTCCTCCGTAGGGTGACTGGGCTCAGCCTTAGAGATAGGGTGAGTAGCTCAGACATCCGGAGGGAGCTCGGAGTAGAGCTCCTTTGCGTCAGAAGGGGCCAGTTGAGGTGCTTCAGGCATCTGATTAGGATGCCTCCTGGGCGCCTCCCATTAGAGGTTTTCCGGGCACATCCAACTGGCAGGAAGCCACGGGGCAGGCCCAGAACATGCTGGCGGGATTATATATCCCATCTGGCCTGGGAACACCTCGGGATCTCCCAGGACGAGCTGGAAAGTATTTTCTCCATAAACAGCCATTATAAAAAAGACATCTGTAGACCTGTTGACAGGACACCTTGAATTATTTTGTGAATTTTGGATCCATGGTGGTTTTATACTTTGAAACTTTTCTTGAGCCGTGAAAAGTGATTTAAAGATCCCTGACATCATCGCAGTGTAAAGTCTATGGGCCAAGTGGGAACTCGTGGGTTTGCTAACCTGTCATGTTTTGTGCTCTTTGGAGAGGTCTTTGTGTCACTGAGGTGCTTGGCGGGTTTTGATGTGCTTCCTCCCTTGCACAACACTGTGACATTAAAGGTTCCCTGGGTGTGTTGGTTGTTGACGTTCTGGGATACTGTGTCAAGTTCTGCCTGTTACATGCATCTTTCAAAATACACTTCCATTTTCACAGGAAATTTACCATTTACACACAGTCTCTCTCAAAATAAACGCATCATGTCAATACAACAACGTGAATTGACGTTATTTTTTCCTCCAACATCAAACGCATTTGGTTGGGTTTCAGAAAAAAGAACAGGGTTTGGCTCTATAATGTTACATCCTACAAGGACTTTTGCCGCCTTGACTTTGTTTCTTTTCCCGTCACGTTTCGCCCGATGCTGCCGAGCACCGTTAAACAATAATGGCGACCAGCCGTGTATCATGCCTGTTAAAGGACGGCTTTTTTCATCAGTATCTGACACCGCACATCGCTGCCCAAGCGCTGGATTTCGACGACTTCAGAGTGAGATTGGATTGGTCAGTCAGTGGGTTTGCCATCAGCATCAGCTCTGTAGCGTTAGTCAAAGTACTCGCACAGCAGACTTCAGCAGCCTGTTTTGTAAACCAGTAACCTTACAGGGCCTGGAGGTCTTATCTCTGAGGATGACATGCTGTTTATGTCAGAAGTAGACATGGTGAGGCAGAGGCATTGCTCCTCTCTCAGTCAAAGCTGAGGCGCACAAACACCGCTACCTCCACTCAGTCACTTACACCAGAGACATATTTGACCTATAACAAGTACTCAAAATTGAGAAATCCTTGTACTGAACTGTTTTTGACAAAATAAAGCATCAAAAACATAACTAAATTTTGGAGTATGATGCAACACTAACTACTTTACGCATTTACTTTGTTGAGTAAACTAAATCAAGACGAACATTTTTAGTGAGAAAATTTGCTTGTGGTTGTTTTGTGGCCTGTGTGCGTTCCTAGATACAGTTTCTGGAAAAACCTGTTGCTTTTTATGTGTTTAATTAAGATACTTCTAAAGGCTTTTCAACGGTGCAGATCTGATCTCTTTGAATCATCGTGATTCAACTTGATTGACAGTTAACAGTCATAGTTGTGGTAAGGTTAGACTGATGAGGAGGTTTAGGGTTGGGTTAGAGAAGTAAACAGCATCAAAGTGGAAAGTGTTGTTCTGTTAATCTGTTCTTGTGGAGAACAGCTCCATCATTCACAACAGGTTACTGTATTAATCCAGCGACAAGTCTGGGCAGAGGAGCGCCTTCAGCTGTCTCGTACACATTCACACACAAATATGCCAATAATGACATTCTCACAGACACACTTACATACACACACGAACATGCACAGCACATCTGAGTGCACAATCACACCCTTGAACAAGGAGTGGCTGGATTAGACTTGCACAAACTTGGCACGTGATATTTTAAGCTCTGCTGCCAACTGAGGCGAGCGCAGTGAAGAGGCTGCAACACTTTCACATACAAGAGAAATCAATCCGTTAAGATGAACCAAATGTATTGTTAATGCTCAAAGTGAAGATTTAAAATGTGTCAGCTGCAAAACAAAACATCAGCTAAGGAATCAAACAGTTGGCAAATCTCAAGCAGGAGAGAGTGAACTTTTATATGCTACAATTGCATTTTCAAAGCTGCACTATCCATGAATTGTACACACATAAACACCAGTGTAATCAGCCTAAATCAACTAACATTTAAGTGTCATTTTAACTTACGTCTCTACAAGACAGTGACATGTAAGCTACAGATGTAAAAGGTTCTGCACTGCGATCATACGGTGGTTACTGTTGTTATGGGGTTGGTGTTGTCGCAGAAGCATAATGGCCACCCTCTGATTTCCCCCTGGTTAACACCGTTAGCTCTGCCTCTCACCTTTCTGTTAACCTCATACTGGAGAGGCTGCACTGACGATGTTTTGCATGTTGCATGCCACCCGAGGTCACTCTACTGCAACAGGTAGCTGAGCTGACTGTGACTGGTGGGGATAATGTTACAGGACGTAAACAGCCGGCCCGTGTCATGCCCGCAATAACAGAGAGACTGCAGGGAAACCAGCTTGTTTTAACATCCACACACTAATACGTCTGCCGGTGAAATCGTGCCTAGAAAACTCACGTGGTCTGAATTTTGCATAGCTCCCCTTTAAAGGTAGACGATGCAGAAATTGTCAGTTACTGATTGTAAGTGGCACCGCCAGCGTAAGTGAAAGCCAACCCCAGATTCAAACTTGTTTTCTATATTTGCATTTTTTTTCTATAGCTTCTTCCTCGATGTGCGCTGCTTATGTTCTAGCACCTGGTTGCTACCTTTTAATTAAGCCCTGACCTCACTTGCACGCCGTGTTCAGGAATGTTCTGAGCGGGAATTTGCGTTCCCTTGGATAGCATTGGAATGACCCACCTCACGCTTCCTTGCTCTACCTCTGATTGGCTTACCCTGATATTCTTACCCTGAACCTAACCAATCAAGCCATCAAAGACAGCAAGCACTTGGGAGATTAGGGTGCATCATTCCTTCGCTATCCTAGGAAATGCAAAGTTGCGTCCCGAACAAAGCAAAATAAGAAAAAATAAGAAAAATAAAGAAAATCTAAGTAGAATGTGTATGTTTCTTACGAAAATCCTGCATAGTTTATCTTTGAGAACGTCTAGCTATGAAGGTTTGATAAGATTTAATACAAAAAACACTACTTACAGTATTTCTTAATGCTGTTCTTTAAAGTTACTGATATCCACAAACTCCAAACTCTCTGCAGTCTAACCTGTGAAAACCTGCATTACATTAATAAGTAATTCAAGTCATGTATCAGCCTCTATTGGACTGAAACAGATCACAGCAAGACATTAAGAAGTGGAGGGCCTCCTATTTTGCTTTGTTGGCTCAACAGCAAAAAATAATGTCACAAAGTAACTTTTGAAAAGCAGAAATCTGCAGTTATAGCTCAATAATGGCTTCCAGTTATTGCTATTAATCAACAACCATGTTATCATCATTATTTTTATTCTATGGGATAGAAACAATCCTTCAACACATAGAAACACAGGGCTTTGAGCGTTCATCAGGCCTGGCTGTGATAAAGCTGTGGAGGTGCACGCTCATATCGCACACACACACACATAAAGCCGCCCCGTGCCAAGGAGAAGCACTGAGTCTTTATTTAATCCTGGGCCGCCCTGCAGGATGATGCAGAGGACAACCTGTTATGTAACACTCAGAATGCTGCTGCAGCAGAAATGTCCATTACACACTTTGCTGCGCGGACAGTCACAATGGACACACACACACACACACAATGCCATAAGCAGGAGCAGCAGCATTACTGCACAATGCCATTCATAAATGCCACCGCACAAGGACATGGACATGTGTGCTTGGCCTGAACAACCACACACAAACGTGCAGAGCTCTGCTGGTGATGCAGCTCCACTTAGATGTCAACACGTACAGTATTGTTTCCAAAGAGCCAACACATACACCTATACACACATAAACATGCACAGCCATAGGAGAATAATAGGGAAATTTCCTTGAAAAATCTGTTACTGAGAGAGTAAAGGCTTCTGTTAACATAAATGCTGACACACTGACATATTTCAAAGACATGCTGGTTTTGCAGAGAGGATGTAACTTTGCTGCCTGGGATTAAAACCTCACATTCTTGCTGAAACAGTGACTAATTGCTGGCTGAAAATGCAATAACCTGCAAAAATAATGTATCAGCCCAAATTTTATAGCTTTAAAAACAAAATATTTTATCCCAGTCTATAAAAGAGAAACACTGACGTCATCTTTCCTCGAAATATGTGCAGAAAATAAACTTACCTGTCAGTTTATTGCTGTTTTGTTTGCAACAGGCTCCTAAACCAGGCTATATGGTAGACAATAAGGCTACCAATCTAAGCTACTCTCCAAATTTAGAGATCAGTCTTTCATTTATCATGCAGCCAATACAATAAAGCCATACTTGTTGCCATGAAATCTTATCTTCATACAACTAGTTTTTACCTTAAGGAACCACACTACTGCCACGGTGCTATGGAGGGTACTATCAAGCAACATGAGTACATTTTAAAGTTAAAATTGTGCTGCTTTTTGCATCATGTGTATGCCGAATTTCTCTTCAGAGTCTGTCAACTTGTAAAAAGTGTAAAGTTAGTTTTAACGAGGTGTCTACCTGTCCCTGTCTGCGGGCAAACATTACACCGCAACATTTTCAATGGAGTTTGGCGGCGCCTACCTTTGCACACAGCAGCATATCTCAGGCTAATTAACCACTTGTCGCTAAAATACCAGGACAGCTGGAGGTATCAGACGATTTAAAGTCACTCATGCACAAAACTGTAAAGCGACAATTAGTGTCTAAACCATCACTTACCGTTTTGTTCAGCCCCGCGTGGAAGCAACCTGCAATCCGCAGCTTTCACCTGGAAACATCACGACCACAGCATGACTGCGTTTACATGGTTTCTAACGCAGATTCTCCAAATTTCATCAGATAGCCTGTGTTTTTAGGTCCTAAGTGCAGTGGTCTAATTGATTAATTCCTTTTAGATGATCAGTGATAGCTGCAGTCTCGAGTCTGATCAGTTGCGTCACGAAGGAGCCCACACACACACTCACCTGTGGATAACAACAGTCCAGCCCACTCACATGTTCAGAGACTGTAGTTTCTGTGTGGTCTTCTTCAACATATTGCAATGGTGTAACTTTTTTTTTTTTATGTATATAGGCTAAAATGAGTCACTCTAGCTGATTGTGTACTATTGTTATCCTCTACAAACATTTTTCTACATGTTTGAGGCTATAATTAGAATTATCATATTATTATTTCCAGCCTAGATTTACGTTTATGTTGTACAGTGTGTTTTGTTTTTTAATCGGTGCCAAACTTCCACAGTGTGCTGATGTTTACTGCAGATGAAGCTCACCGCACAGATGACCTCACCTGCTTCACCACTGCACGTTTTCATTTCTAACACTGCCATCTAGTGGTTAAATGAAGACTGACACGGTGTGCGCCTCAGTCGTGACTCCATTCAGTCACACTGTATCAAAGGTTTATTTAAATAATTAATCACTTGGGGCAGTGTGACTGATGTGTGGTATTGTTAACAGTCTGACAGTAGCAGTGTAAAACTGAGACGCTCTGTCTGTGTTAAAGTTTCATTTCAAAATGGCGTCAACGTGTCAGATAACAGTGTAAAAGTCTTGTGATGGAACAGTGTGGCAGTCTTACTTAATTATGTAACAGTGTTGCAGCTCAGTGCAACTTTAGTCATGTTACAGTTCAGGAAGTAAACCATTTCCAAATGATCAACTTTGTATTATGTCTTTTCCTGCTGTTTGTTCAGTGTCGTTCTGTTAGCTTTACTATAACGCTGGTGCAGCAGTGTGGACTCCAGTCCCCTGACTTGAATCACAAATTTGATGACTTGACTTTGATAACAAAATTTTAAAAAAGACTTTCAACCTGACTTGGAATTTAACACCAATGATTCCTAACTTCATTTGGACTTGAGCCGCTTGGGATTAAAAAGCAAGTTATTTAAAAATTGTGCCACAAATCAATCAATTTCCCTTCATTTTCTGAATCAATTAACATATTTATTCCCTCAAGTTGACACTTAATCTCCAGGTCTCCTTTGTTTGAGCCAATCCAACAGCATCCAATCAAGTTGCAGGAATTGTCAGAAATTGTTGTCAGAAATTACAGGCATATATGCAACAACTTCCAACAAATTTGTTTTAACAAATAAGTTCAAATTTAAAAGGCATTTATGATTATTATTCATTTCTTTTTTGTTAAAATGGCACTACATTTGACAAAGAGTGGACTGTGACTTGTCTAGGACTCGAAAATCAAAGTTCAGGACATGAGACTTGTCTTGGGACTAGTCAGTCTTGGGATTATAGACTGTATAAATTATGGACATAACTACTGCAACTGATTGGTTTGTGGACTGCTGTTTTGAAGCCTCAAGTTTGACATTTCTGTTGTCGCCATCTTTAATTTTTGGAGCCAGAAGTGACCATATTTGGACAAGAGGCTGGAGCTGTGGAGGAGCGAGGGGTGGATCTTGACTGGTAGTGACACTTCACAGACTGCCTGTCAATCAAGTGGCCTTGCCCTGATGAATGCATAACTTTGGGCCTTGATAAATGTGAATGAATGTGTTGTAAAAAAAAAAAAAAAGCCCTGTACAGTTGTCATGAATGTTGAAACTAGCTAGACCCAAACCGTTTTTTGCACCAGTCTGTGTACATGTTTATTTATGCTGTTAAGTGAGGCATTTTAACATGGAGGTCTATGTGGACTCTGTTTTGGACTCAGTCTCAGGTGGTCATTCAATGAACTGCAGTTTTTAGCACTTCATATTGGCTTCGTTTCTTGCCGGGGACTTCCTTGGAGCTTGTCTTGACTTAGGACTTAACTTGGGACTTAAACACAAAGACTTAAAACTAATTTGTGACCGGCAAAACAATGACTTGGTCCCACCTCTGCCAGTGGTAACACCTTTGTTTGCTGTTTTTGTAAATCTTAACAATGTGTTCATAAACATATTTTAAAATGCAATTTGCTTCATGTCTGGGCCTCTGTTTCAAGCT
>JAPZEB010002103.1:0-13574 GCA_029783705.1 Chaetodon striatus
GGGTTGTGACATCACAATTATTGTATGTGAAGACACATACTTTATTCATATATGTAGTGCTTGTTAAAGCAACACTATGTAACTTTTTAAAATTTTCTCCATAAAATATGACCCGGTTTTACTAAAATTGCTGTTTTGTGTGACATATTAATGCGCATAATTTAGTTTTTTGAAGCCACGGGTCGTGGCCAAAGTTACATAGTGTTGCTAATCATCTGAGATTAGGGTGACCAGACATCCCCCATTTGGGTGACCTGTCCCGAGCTAGAGCTGTCCCTGGAAATTTCTGCAATTTCAACTGTGGATTAAAAACACAAGTGAAATAGACGCCACAGCCCTTTTTCTGGTTGCGCACAGACTAATGCAGTACTACCTGTGACTGCTATGTGGGTTGCATTGGCAGAGTGGCGCTGTCCGTATTTTTGCTAATTTACTCCACAGACAGAAGACAGAAGCTATTTTTATGAGGGCAAAAGAAGAAATAAGTCAGAGTTGGAGTGGACTGAAGACTTATTTCACTGACTGTAACATATACTGTTGTTGGTGTGGCTTTATTATAGTGAATTGTGAACATTACAGTGTGATAGCTATTACAATATATTATGATGTGGCTCTATTTTAGGAGAGGAAGATTACTGATGGAAGTAAAAGGAAGCAGGAGGAAAAGAAATGTCCTTTTAATGACAAGATAACAAAAAACAAAACATTTACGCCCGTAGACCACAATGACACATTGGTCCACTGCATTCTTTGAAAGGTGTCAAAATACACGAAACCGCAATTGCCCCCATTTTTTTTTTTAATTTCATAATGATAATATTTAATGACTTCTGTACTCTGAACTTGAAATGTCCCTGCTTTTCATTTCAGAAATCTGGTCACCTTATCTGAGATGAAATGGAAATAACAACTGCCTGTTTTCCCTGGCTGTTTTAATTAATGTAGTTTTTGAATGTTACTGAGTACTTTATTGGACTTCAGAGGTAATGTGAATGAGTGAGGGGCTTAATTTAAGTTACTCTTTTCTTCAACTCAACAGTGCTCCCTGCAGCTAGATGGGCTGTGATGGAGTCAGGTGGGTGAGAATGCAGTGATCTGATTTATCAAATAGATTTTGACTAGGGTTTTGCTCATTTGAGTAGAGTGAAATACAAAGCTTATGTCTGAACAGTGAATTACACACAATAAACTTGAGTTATCAGAACCTGATCGTGTGAGAGGATATCATTGTAGCACCTAATTTCTTTTCTTTGTTCACAGATTCAGCGCTCAAGATTCAGATTTGAAGATCCACATTTACAGTTTCATACTGCATGTTTTATACCAACCTTCTGTTCCATTTTCCTTTTGAATTAAAGCTTCCTTTTCTCTTCTCTTCTGGGCTCGCTTTATTTTTGTGAGATTAGTAAAGTGGATGTAGCAGTCCCTGTGATAGCCAGCATTAGCTGGTATAGGATATTCAGCCGGTTCCTGGCTGTGAAAGTTAAATCTCTGCACTGCCTCTTCAGCTATGAGACTCTCTCCAGTGCCTAAATCTTTCCACTGAAACACTGATTTAATAAATTTTTGCCATCCTGTGTCTGTAAAAGGGGTGATCGGTCCATCTCTCTGAATTACATGCATACAGCACTCCATTTCTTATGCTAATGTGATGCTAGCAAACAAATTTAAAAAAAGCAACAAAGATTAATGTAGTGGCGGGAGGGGGGTCGCTTTTATGACGTTTCATCATTTTGACAGATAAATGACAGGTGAAGTTCCCAAGCAAGATAAGACACCTCAAATTTGTGATTTCAGATATATTTATTTTGTATAAAGCTCAGAGAGAAAATATACATGGTACCCACACAGACTGTTTAAAAAAGTCCTTAACGTGTAAAGACCAAGTTATGTATTGAAAACATAAAAGAGACTTATTAGGCTATGTATGTATGGCTCGACATGCAGCGCCATTTTTTCCAAGGTTTTTTTTTTTTTCTTTTTTCCAAGCGTCCCATTGGATGATAACTACACTGACGTCATGCATGGCAGACCCCGAACGTAGCTGTCTGCTCTGTTTGCCAATAAAAAGGTAACATGATAAAGTTAACAATGTACAAAAATACGCAAGAAGTATCGGTGGCAACAATTTTCTTTTGACTTACTGAAAACTTCAGAAGTTGTCGACAAAAATCTGGGTCCTCACCCGATAGGGATCGTTTAAATACAAGGAATCGCGGCTTCGGCCCACTGCCTAAACGCAGTGAGATGAGCCGGCTGCTGCTGCTGCTCCTCTGTCACTCCAGGAGGCTGTGAAGAGGGTGTCTGCTTTTGTCCATTATAGCTTTCAGTTTGTTCAATGTGCCCCTCTCCACCACAGTCTTTAGTGGATCCAGTCTTCTGCCGAGCACAGAGCCAGCGTTTTTAACCAGCTTGTCCAAACTCTTGGTGTTTTTGCCTGTCAAGCTGCTTCCCCAACACACTGCAGCGAAGAGAATTGCACTGGCCCACACCTGTGTGATAGAACATTGTCAACATCTCCACACACACATCAAAGGACCTCAGTGTCTGCAGGAAGAACAGGCAGTGGTATGTTGTGGTGAGTGAGTCATGTAGCTCCAGCTGCAGTTATTCCTACTCATACTGAAGCCTGGACTGTCAGTATGGAAACTCCTATTGGCTTACATGAGGTGTCAATCAAAAGGTCAGATTGGGTCACCGTTTTGACAGCGAGGAGTCATAAAGTAATATATACTTGCAAACAGGAGATATTATGAAGAAATATGAACATCTGAAATGATGCAACGGCATTTTGTGGATATCAATGAAAGTAATAATATGTTTGGACTGAATATTTTGATGGATTTGGATCATCTGGACTTTCAGGGGTGTATTAAGACTTATCTTTTATTTTTTGTTTTTTATGGTTACACCATCATGTTCACCATAGTTTATCATGTGTGCTCTGTTCTATTGTATTTAAGTCAACAAAGATATTGGGGGGTGAAAAATTTAACATATTTCTGGGGAAAAATTGTTGACATAATTTGCAAGTTGAGACCAGAAAACAAAAAGCTTTTCCCACTCAAAATTAAACTTTTGCTGAATTCATCATATCCTTCACTCCATTATCATGCAGATACTCAGCTTCATCTGATGTAAGACATTAAACCAGTTTTACTGATTTAGTAACAGGTTCTGTTAATAAAACAAGACAACTTTATTGTTTTTCCTACAAAATGGTAGCCTTGTTAGCAGGGCAGATGAACCCTGTACAACAACGAAGATTTCTCAAACTGTGGCTGCACAAGAAATTTCACATTAACAACCACTACAGCTAAAATGCTACACAATAAAACATTTACAAACATTGAATGTGATTGCTCAGTGCCGTATTCTATGGAGGCTGAGTGTTGCCGTGGTTGGTAATCAGGATTGAGGGAAACATCAGGACTCATTCTGTGCATGTGTGTGTGATAAGAATTTAATTATTTCATAGTCAAAATTTTCATTTTCAGTAAGTATTTCATCATCTGCAAAAAGCAGAACTCTAGTGACTCAAGCCTTTTTGTTTGTTTGTTTGTTTTTTATCATCTCAAACTTATCTCGGTCTCATGAGTAATTTGACCCAGTCTCGGATACCACTCTTTTGTCTCTGGTCTTGACCGAGTCCAGTCAGCTTTATTTCTTCTAATATTACATCTCTGTTCTGTTTACATGAACAGGTAGTGGTTATTTTCCATAGTGTGTCTTTGCCATATTATAACCGGGCATTCTTGTTTTAGACCTGCAGGTTGTTTGCACAAATGTGTGCAAAGATGCAACAATGTTTTTGTTTTTAACTGAATTATATCTACCTCATTCCTTGGGGCTCGTCTGTAGAAATGATTATCCATGAAACTTTTGGTAAAATTGCGGAAGTAGCAGTAACCTAGGTAATCTTATTAACTGTCTATAGTTAGTCCCAGGGGCTAATCTTAGTGGCTAACTGCTACAGTGGTTCTTCTCAGTTTTTTTCCTTTTTTTTCTTATATTAAACTAACATTAAATTAGTTTGTTCTAGAATGTTCTAAATTCTAATGTTGCATTGTCTGTGTCTGTAACATTACAAACAACCAGACTGAGCTAAATTTGTGGCTTAAAAAATGGCGTGTTAAACAAAAAATGAAAATAAACTCAGCAGCATAACTTGAATTATCCATCAATTTTCTGACCGCGTATCCTCTTGAGGGTCGCGGGGGGGCTGGAGCCTATCCCCGGCTGACATTGGGTGAGACAGGTCACCAGACTATCACAGGGCTGACACATAGAGACAGACAACCATTCACACCTATGGGCATTTTAGAGTCACCAGTCTGCATGTCTTTAGACTGTGGGAGGAAGCTGGAGTACCCGGAGAACACCCACGCTGACCAGGAGAGAACATGCAAACTCCACACAGAAGGGCTCCCGCACCCAGGATCAAACCAGAAACCTTCTTGCTGTGAGGCGACAGTGCTAACCACCACACCTGCAACTCGAATGATGTGTTTTGTCATCTCGGCTGATAATGTGTTACTGATTTACTTCTTTCATCTCATGTAAAATAAATGCCTAAAGTTAATTTATTTCTGCTTTATACAACTGATATTACTCAGGTCTGCTGCTAAATTTGGCGTCATGTTTCACCCAGCAGAACTCAGCAGTGATAAATATGTGTAAACTGCATCATTAAGGCAGACAAGTAGAGCATTAGCTGGTAAGCATCACATTTATATTTAATACTGAATTAAGTTAAATATTCACTAAATGTGTTAGTGTCTATTCAGGAGTTGTAAAATATTGTAAATCATTTTTCAGAACAGGTAGACGTTTACTGTAAGCAAGAGTTAAATTTAAGAACATGCTAACCTAGCAAGGAAAGCTAATTGCTAACACGCTTGTTTAAAAGGGAAAATAACCACAGTTTTGAGATGGCTGTCAGAGATGACAGAGCTATGATCATGTTATACCATCTGAGGTGGAACAGCTGGAGTATTCCACGTTATATTTCCCAATCACTCCTGAAAAGAGGAGTAGCATACCATTAGATAACACTGGAAAACGCCAGTTACAATTCAGCGCCAGACGCTGCACCCATAATTCACACAAGGATCAAGGGGGCGAGGAAGAAGGTGGATATTTTCCTGAGAGTTGTAGTTAGATTTATCATGCAACAGTGAGTGAATTTCCATCCACTTATTTTTATGCATTTTTCTAAAAGCCTGTAGTGTGAGGTGAAAACACTTTAAAAGCTTTTTAAAGATATGCAGTAACAAACGTTTCTTAATAAAGAATATGTTAATCAGAGTGGAGACTCTCTAATCCTTAGATATGGGCAAATTTGTTTCTCTTGTGATCAGTAATTAATGTTCTCAAGGACCTAAAGAGAGTAATCACCAACCAGTCTCTCAGCTTCCGTACATTTGCACTACCAGCAGTGATGAACAGTAACAAGCAGTGATAGTTAACATAGTCAGTGTGCAGTGACAGTTAATCAGTGTTTGGCTCATTCTCATCAAGTAAAGGAGAAAATAAAAAACATTTTACACAAAAATTCATCAATGTTAGTACACATGTAAAAAAAAAAGTCTGAGCTTAACTCAAGGTGTTTCAAGTCAAATGGTGCCAAAAGGTGTTTTCATTTTGTTGTGATTTCACTGGTGACATAAACTAGTCAAACAGCCTGGAAACCTTCTCTCCTGGTTCAAGTGGGAACTAAACCTAAAAACAAGCACATTAATTATTCAACATGTGAACACAAATGTTAATATTTACAGAGTTCCCCTGTCTGACACAAACACTGTTGGTCCATGCAAACAGTCTCTGCCCAGTCGATTGAAACTTGAATTACTGTTCAATTATTATTCCAACAAACCCTGGACTTTCACCTGGGAGCCTGGTGATCACTTCCTATATGAAAGTAGAGCCAAACAATGATGTTTTTTTCTAAACCTAACCACATGCTTTTGTTGACATACCCATGTTGGTCGTGGCATCATGTAACATCAACAGCAGATGCAGGAGGATACCTCACACTTAATATGCAGACATGAACATGAAAGGCCACTTGAGAACATGTTGTACCAATGGGTGTTCACCTATTTAGCATATACAAGCAATAACATTTCAGAAATAATCTATAACAGACTGGAATGTAGCGCTACGTAGATCTAAGTGTTTGTTAACAACTATAACTCCTCCTGTGGACAGACAGAAGTGGAGGCTGTTTTATAAACAGATGATAATTCATAATATAGTAAAGCAGTTTAAGTTATATAAAAATGTCTTCATAGGAAAAAATTTGATTGTTGAAAACTCTATATTAATTAACATTTTAAAATGTCCTCATAGCTGCTTCCAACTACATTACAGTCTGTTATAAAACATTTATTAAAAGTTTGCCTATAAATGTTACATTTAGGTGTTACCAAAAATATCACAATAACATTAAAAGTATATTATTATAACATGAAAAAGATCTTATTCTTACAGTGATTTAAAAACTATTAATATAACTGAGTTTTCAACCTTTGGTGCACTGAGAGTTGAGCTGCAGAGGCCTCTCACCCCCAGCTGGAGGCGCCACTCTACCTACTGTCCCTCCACAGCCTGTCTTTACAAGACTGTGATTACAAACGCAGTCACAACCATTTTGTGTTGCTTTGATGACATTTACAAAATGCTAATCATGAGAACACATCTGCAATGTTTCATCTTTGGTGAATCCAACTTTTTAAATCTTTTGTCAGTTCATTAATTTTCTGCGTTTAGTTTTTCTCATTCATTCATTCAAGTGTTGATGAGCAAATTCATGCAGAAAGGAAGGATGGATGCAAAGGAACAATGATTGTGCTTTTGTGCCTATTATATTTTTAATATTTTTAATATTTATTTATTTTTATATTTATCCATGAATCCATTGTGCTGCTAATTGTGTTCCTAATTGTCGTTAGCATCACTCCTGTCTCCACAGTGCTTTGTCAGCTCTAGCAAAAGGTCTGGAATCACAAATGATCTTTAGATCATTTCTATTTCTATACACCAATCACAGACGCCTAATCGAAGCTCCAGAGGTGAAGCCTTACTGTACTTAAGCTCTGCAGGAACTCTCTGGACCCATTTAAACCAGAGATGATTTGCAGGCTGTATGTGGCTTTAACAGAACATTATAATGACGATATCACAGAAGCTTATGTGAAGTGGAAGAGATCAATACATTAGTAAAGTCACTGTCATTGGAGCTGCTGCTGGTTGAGATCAAATGTGGCAAATAAACTCAGACTGACCATTTCAGAAAACAGATCAAGATTGGGCATGAGAATCCTGTCAGTCTGGACTTTTCTGCTGTGCATTCACAAATGGTTTTATTCGTTGTAGATCTTCAAAACAATTGACTGAAACACAAAGCAGATATGCCTTATTACACAATCCAAATCTTCATCAAAATGTGCCTGTTTTAGTGTTTTAGTTGTTTGCTCAAAGATTGTTGCTTCCCGTAGTGACAGGGATTTGGAAACGGTGACACACCAGCTAAACTTAGCCGCCCAATGGCAGGTTTACATCCTCAGTCTACATCCAGTGAGTCAGACTACCATTAGAGAGACCAGGATGGACAAATTAAAATAACTGTTCAGGTGAAACTGAAGAGTTTATGTGAGTTTTGTCGAGAAAATTCTGTCTCAACAGCTTCTGGCTGTTTGGTTTTCATGACGTTTCCACTACACTTGTCCAACAAGTTAATGCAGCCATTTAAAAGTTAAAGAAACATCCAGTTTATGAGCAGAGGGTTGGTTTGAATCCCTGTTTAAACTCTGGCTCTCCTCTTCCTCATTAAGTGTTGTATGGTCAGCATGCAGATTCAAGTCAGCATTTCCTGAAAATCTTAAAGTTAAAAACAGATAAATTAAATACTGTCTGCAGCCACAGTACCTCACAGCATCAGTCTAAGTGCCTTAGTGTTGCTGCCCCCTAGTGGACTGGGGTGTGCAGTGCAGCACCCAGACCCAGGTACTCGAGGTTCTCTGCCGCTGGCAGGAACAGACTATTCCCAGTTAAAACAGTGGGGTTGGTGGTGGGGGGTGTGGCCTGTGGCAGGAAGTCAGCCTGGTAGTCCAGGTTGTTGAGGCTGTCGCTGGCAGCCAGGGGTAGTGAGTTTTGGGCAGTGTTCAAGTATTCGGGTCCTTCAGGAACTTGAGTGAAAGGCTTCAGATCTTCCAGTGGGGAGGGCTGTGAGGCGGCACCCCAGCCCAGGCTCAGATCCTCGTAGTTTGGATTTAAAACCTCTGACAGCCTGCTGCTCCGGCTGGTTTCACTTAAACTCTGGTTCATGTACTCTGAAAGAGTGAAAAGCAAAAAAGACTTATGTGTAGATTTACTCACTGATTTATTTATTCTTGTTGTGTCTGTATTTTATGTCTTGTCTTTGTTCATAAAGCATTTTGCTCTGTACAAACGAATGTTTGATCATTCACAAATAAGCTAAACCATTTCCACTCTTCCACATGTTCTGCTATTAATTTTAATAATATTTTGTCAGTAATGCACACAGATGTGTACCATGGCTAGTAAAGTCTTCCTTATCCAGTGCGTTGTGAGTTGGATCGGTGATGTAACGCAAAGCGATGCTGTTCTCTCTGACTGGATGACCGTTCTGACATAAAGAAACAGAGGCAGCAGAAGACGTAAACAGAAGACTTGTAAACAGAACACTTTTACTTTTACTTTTCATACATCAAACATTTTAATTGTTTATTTACAGTTTTTTTTAAATTATTATTTTATCTCTATATTCTTCAGTGACATATTTTTCACATCATGTCAATGACTCAAACTGAAAGTGGAGAGAGACAGAGAAAACAAGAGACCAAAAACATCAGTCACACAGAGCTGATAACTGTAAGAAAGGTGTTTGTATACCATGGCATTGCAGGGACGGTTGTCATGGTTATCTAGTCCTTTGTAAGGCAGCAGGTACTCGTCTGCGTCGACCACATCCTCCATGTCATCTGAACTCAGCAGGCGGGAGTAAAACCTGCTGTCTGTGGGACTGGGCATGTCGCCCTGAGACAGATGTCAGGTGAGATTATGTTCACCAGTTTTAGTGCTATTTATGGTTGGGTAATTAACCAACATGGTAATGTGGTTACTTTGACCAACATGCGCAAGTTTGACAATAAATCTTACACAGATATATTTAGAGCTGCAGATAAAAGGCTACACGTTATAAGCAATTCATGACAAATAGACATTAAGCAAAGAGCAGGTTCTCTTGTGTTTTTTTTAATGGCTAATATACACAGATGTGCATGTGTGCACGTGCCCTATATTCCTTTTTTCTTCTATATAAACACACACAAATACACATACACACGCACGCACGCGCACACACACACACCCAGCTTGACTTTATTCAATAGGTTTTTGCTTACATTGCCACAGTCTGGGCCTTCTCCAAACTGCCCCCCTGCACCCTCTCCCCATCCACTTCCACTGCATTTCATGTTCATGCAGAGTATCACATTAAGTGCTGTCCCAATCCAACTAGAGAGGAGTGGAAGTGCATTAGAAAATAGATGTTCCTTACAAATATAGTTCCAAGTGACTACTCTGAGGAATGTAAACTGTTCAAACTAAGATAGACATTTAAAATTGTCATACAGATGTTAACATCTTAAATGCTACAGTGTATTTAGGATCAAATCTACACCTCTCTAGTCTCTAGAACAGTAGTTGTGTGTATTTTATCATAAAGTGTAACAGGAACTGTTGCAATAATTAGCAGCTTATAAACATCAGAGTGTTACTACAAAAGTAAAAGACAAGAAATGTCACCAATTAATGTCAGGGATGAATTTTATACGCTTTTATGTACCATTTATTTATTTACTTATTTATCAATTCATTTATTTATTTTGATGGCAAAAAGATAATATACACTACCAAATTTCCGGTAAACAGCAGTAATTTGTAATTTGACTTCTCTTCATGGTTACCAAATATAACGACAGCTCCTTTTCCACTGCAGAGTTACCTGCCTGCTACCTGTGTGCCTGCGAGTAAGCTATTTCCCTTGCTTTAAAAAGACACTATCCCTACTAAGCTGTTTACTCGTCTAATGAAACTGAATATTTCACTAATATTCCTGCTTACATGCAGTGGCACAAACTCTAATTAACTTGTGTTTATCACTTCAAAATATGGAAAAGTGGAAGAGATGGAGCTGCTTGTGCCATTTTGCTTCTTTGCATCAAAATTTGATGATTTGCAAGATCAAGATTTGCATCATCAATTTTTTGAAGCTTCCTTTTGATGGTGGACGTGTTGGACTGCATGTGAACACAGTCTCCCTCCTTCATTTCTTCACCCACCCTTTTGAAAAGGTCGTGTTGCGATATTTGCACATATTCAAAAAATTGTTGATATCCAAGACTTTCATAATGCTTAAAAGAGGGTGTTTTTCTCCCTCCCACCAGAAATGTCGGGTTTTCTTTAAGGCGTGTATCTCTGACCCACAGCCTGCAAACTGCTGGCCACTTGGTCTGTGGCATTGCACAGAGTTGACTGACAAGAGGCCATGTGTCGCAAACTGCAGTAAAAACCCCAATTGAGACACATATTCTGAATGCACTGTATACATGCCCAAATAATGCTCCCAAAACCCAAATAATATTGAAATAACCCACGTCTTAATCAGAAAATAATTCATTTGGAAATCACTAGTATCAAATTAAAAATAGTCATATTCATTAAAACAGGTTAATATTAATGTGCATGTAAATGTAGTGAGTGATGTCATCCTGCTGCTAAAAATTTTACATTGGATTATATCATCACAATTTAGACACTAAAATCAATACGGTAATTAAAAAACAATTTAAAACATTTTAAACTGTTGGTTTGTTTCCAACCTGTCTAATCATCTGCTTCTTCTTTTAAGTGATATCAAAATGTTAACAGATCTCAGCTGTTAACTCGTTGAGTACAAAGTTGTTATTACTGATAGAAATAATGGACAAAACAACCAAAATAAGACCCAGGTTGTAATAAACCATTATGTTCTTAAACCAAAGAGGTCATACTGTTTTACAAACACACACACACACACAAACACAGTGTACCTGTACAACCAGGTATCTGGACGGATCTCTGGCCATTTTTGAGAACTCCACTATCAGCTCTCTGAACCTGGGACGACTGGATGGGTCGATCATCCAACCTGGACAGACAGAGCGGAAATATGGACTCTCAGGTGTTCAATATTGTCTAGCTGTCTTTATTTAAAAAGTGGCACTACAGTTTTTTCAGTCATGCTAGCAGCATGGAATGCAGTTGGCCCACTCCAGACTGGTCCTATTGTCAGAAATAAACTATCACTAAACTTAAAACCCTTTCCCACCAAAATTAACACGTGTACACAGGTTTTTTAAACTATACTAAAAATAGGCAATTTTTCCAATTGCCAGTAGACCAGATTTGTGTGCATGGCTCTGCAGCAGACAGCATGTCTCTCTGTGTGTGGGCATGTAAGTGTGCTGTTCTTAGCATTTAGCTCAAAGCTGTCCTGAGCCTAAGCATAATCAAAATGAGCTGTTAGCATGGCTGGTTCCTTTCCTTTCCATTCCTTGTTGTGTCCGTCGTCAACTCTTACATTTCACCATGATCATGTAGATGTCGATGGTGCAGACGAGGGGTTGGGGTAACCGATCTCCTCTCTCCAGCACTGAGGCAATCTCACTAGCCGGGATGCCGTCATATGGTTTGGAACCGAATGTCATGAGCTCCCACACCGTCACACCTGCAGACCACAGACCGTCAACTGCTCAAACGGACTCGCTGGTTGTGAAAGTCACGTTAAAAACAGGTCCAAAAAGACAACTTTTATCAGGAAGTAAAATTTTTCTTTTGATTGGTAAATTATTGGATGTTTGTGTAATTTAAGGAAACAGTGTTTAAACATTAAGACACACAGAAAGTGATGTTTTCACACAGCTGACATGAGGTTGTTGCAATATAACCAATCAGGGGCCTGCCCATTGTTCCAACAGCTCAAAATTTCAAAGCCCCAGTGGTCCAAAATATGTCCCGGACACCTCGGTATCCAGAAAACAATAGCACATTGCTCTGAAGAGTACACAATATCCCAAACAGACGCACATTATATTGAACAAAAATTTAAATGGAACAATGATTTTGCTCCCATTTTTCACAGGTTTCAGTTAAAGATCTAAGACTGTTATGTGCACTCCCTTTGTGACCCTCCCAAGGTACACCTGTGTAGTAATCAGAATCAGCTCTATTGGCCAAGTACATGTGTACATACAAGGAATTTGGCTCTTGTAGGCTTTGCTCTCAATGTACAAATATTTACATAAGTACTAAAAATTAAATAACCAGTGTAAAAGCAAAATATACAAATATACAAGAATTTGTGCAAATATACATAAATATAAAATATAAAAATATGAGAAAATACAATATTCAGGGTGTAAGTGTTATTCAGGGTGCGAGTGCTGTTTGTTCTGCCACTCTGTGACTGTTAGGAGTTCATCAGAGTGACAGCCTGGGGGAAGAAACTGTCTTTGTGACGGGTAATTCTGGCGAACAGTGCTCTGTGGCGCCTACTGGATAGGGGGAGTTTAAAGTTTGTCTCTGGGGTGTGAGGGGTCTGCAGAGATGTTCCTTGCCCGTTTCCTGAGCGTTGACCGGAACAGGTCCTGGATGGAGGGAAGATCAGTCCCAATAATCCTCTCTGCAGACCTGATTGTCCGTTTCAGTCTGTTCCTGTCCAGTTTGGTGGCACATCCAAACCAGACAGTGATGGATGTGCAGAGAACAGATTGGATTATGGCAGTGTAGAACATGATCAGGAGTTCCTGAGGCAGGTTGAGCTTCCTGAGCTGTTGCAGGAAGTACAGCCTCTGCTGGGCCTTTTTCTGTACAGTGTCTATATGGGAGGTCCACTTCAGGTCCCGAGAGATTGTCGTACCCAGAGACTTGAAGGTGGTCACAGTTGACACTGTGCTGTAACAACAAAGCAAGCAGTAGAACAGTACTTTTTCAAATAAGCAATTCGTTTCTTTTTCGATATGATTCTTGAACCATGCTTACTTAAGCTGCCTCTAGAGACCAAATGAGAGCCACTGCTCAGTGGACAGCAGAGAGGCAGAGACCACTTGCAGATCAGTGTCACAACTAACTCGGTGAATAAAGGGTTTATTTCACCCAAAGCATGGTTGATGATTGCTGGAACAACGGACTGACTAACTAGATGACTAACAAGATGAACTTAGATGGTTTTGGAGAATTTTATTTTGTTTCTATTGAGGTTGAATGACGCATGTTTTTGTTTTGAGTAAATGCGAAAAATGTTGGTCTTAGTTTGGTGAAAGAGTGAAACTTGTCTCGGTGTGCAGTTCTATAATCAAAAAATTATTGCAATTCCACAAGGGCAATAAATTAAAAAATATGTTATATGGTGGATGACAACAGGAAATAACAAGAGGGACAACATTTTATCAGTAAAGTAACAATTTACAGTATTTTTCAGTATGTGCAGAACACGAACATGAACATCT
>JAPZEB010002252.1:0-13560 GCA_029783705.1 Chaetodon striatus
AGAGTCTCCCTGTATTTCCATGTAGGAAATATTTGAGTGTGAATGAAAACCCTGCAGATTAGAGACCAAAGGGCCCACTGGGTTTGACTCAGAGCCTAGAAATTCCTCTCACTGCTGTGCTTCTCTGTGATATAAACGCTCCTCACTCTACTTTTACCACTTTCCTCCAGCCCCTGCCTCTCCCCCTCTTGTTTTCTTGCTTCCCCCTCTCCGTTTCTATAACTTCCTGTCATCTGCTCTGCCTATTTTATTTTTTGTCTCCTTTGCTGACTTAACTAAACCTCACAGTGGATAGAGTGGGGCTGATGGGACAAACTTTTTAATATCATAGCATTCAGGGACGTTTGCTGCATTTTGTTGAAAAGCCAGGAAATATCACATGATTGTACTAACCTTTTGAAAAATAGTCCAGAAAGTATGACCATGGGTCGCCTGTGGTGGTTTATCTGTCTAGTTTGTTTTCTCCAATTTAAAGGACCATAAGGAATCAAAGTCTGAAAATTGCTCTGATTAATTCGCGGAAAGTTTTGGAAAGTTAAGTCACATTCATGTGTGGGAAAGCTGGCAGCAGCGACAACATTCAGGTTTCCATAATCCCTCTGAAGAACAGCCAGTGAAGGCTGTTATGGCTTTCACAGCATACTTCCTAATGTGCGTGTTCTGAACATGAGATGGACATGGGAAGTAGGGTGCTTTGGGGGCCGCAGCGCCCCCCAAAATCAGGCACGATAAAAGCCATTAGTCAATACAAGAGTTTAGACTAATGTTAATGTTTTACAGTGTTTTCCCCCTTTTTTACTGGGATGAAAAAGGTAGTCCATTGGTATTTTTTGGTGGGAATAAGGTATTACAGAGTTTTTTTATACGTTAACTTTAAGCATTTACATCCTTTCAAATCTATTTTTGATACTTAGTGTAAAGTGATTTGACATGTAGCAGGTTTGAGCTTTTCTATCATGTGCATCACACTGAGATGTTTTTGGAGTGAATTTTTCAGTGTTCCTCTGAATCAAAAGCCCCGTTTACACTGCTTGTTCAAGGCAGAAATATTGTGCCGTTGTGCCGCCTCACTGTTCTGTATATAAGGTATGATTGTGGAATAGGAGGACAGAGTTGTCCTGCCTCTGAGCCAGGAACAGAGGTAGTAACAGTGCTGAAACGATGCCTGTATAAATGGGGCAGCCAGCAGGGTGGGATCATGGGCAGCATGAGCGCTAGCTAGTAGCAGCTAGTGGCTAACCCACTTTTATTGTAAAACACTTTGTACTTTGTTTGAAAGGTGCTATATAAATAAAACGTATTATTAAAAAAAACAAAAAAACATATTATTATTGTTATTATTATCATTATTATTATTATTACAAGAGCAACAGCTGCTGAAAATGTTGGCAAATGGGGAAAACAATGGAGTCCGGGAGCTCATCATCATCTGAGCAGAAGGTGAGATCAGCCGCCATATAACAGCAACATTTAATGACTGTTATTGTCATGTTATGCCATTGTTATTGTCTATAAAGTGCTGCTGACATGTGTGCTATATGTCACACCAGATGTGGTTGCTGTTGTGTAACGTGTCACGCTCATCATGGCTCTTTTGAATCCGTGATGCTGGGGTGCTGTCTAAAATTACACATTGGAGTGGCATGATGCTGCTGTTGTTTGGTTCTGTGTAAAATGTAAAGGTGGCATAAAGAAGCTTGGATCATCTAGCCTAATGTAAGTGTGTACCTCTCAGGCTTGTCAGTGAAGTGCGAGATGGCTCTGTCCTTACTGACCTGCATTCTTGTAAACTGTTGTATGATGAATTGGTCTTGCGCCACATTGCTTGCATGCATACATGCGCTGTCACATACCCCCAGACATGGCTCAAAATATTATGTGTATATGTACGGTAGTGCATGTAAAATTTGAGCTTTGTATGCTCAGTATTACTCTACACAAAGAAAAGTAGGAGGGCAGTTGGCTCACCTCCCTGCCCTCATGTTGAACTACTGGGGCCAAAGATAGGGATCATTAATGTCTGATGTTTATTTTTATTGTTTATGAAAATTATGATTTAAAAGTATATAAGTTGGGCTCATGTAGCACACTTATTTTCATCATTAATGTGTACTTCATCTAATTTACATGAATATTTCAATGGAAAATAATGACAGTTTTTTCAATAACTTTAATATTATGTGTCCCAAGAACTCAAATTAAATATTAAAATGTGTCACTACACAGGACACACCTCTTTATATTGAATTTTAGTGCAGTAACTCCAGTGTCACATTTAGTTTTATTCATATTCATAAACAGCATTACGGCAAAGCTGTTGAAATTATGTTGGGAATTGAAGTGAAGTGGTCAATATTCAGTCAGTAATATTAATCAATATGAATACATATTCAAATAAAATAATAGGGAAAAAAAATCATCATATAAGTCCTAGCTCAAAATGTTACTATGATCATATACATTTTAAAGTGGTCTCAGAAGTGTGGATAAAGAAGGACAAATATATCAAATATAATAATATTTGTATATGCCTACTGTATATTAAATTTAGGAAAAGAGGACATTGATATTTGCTCAGTATTCTGTTATTCTGTTCTGTATACCTTGAGGTGCTGATGTTGGGTTAAAAAAATGATGGACCTGTAGCCTGGGAACCAGACAAATCAGCAAGCTCATGTTTTATTTGCTCTGGCAGATATGTCCACTCTCCCTCCTGTTCAGACAGATTTCCAGTCGTCCTGGCCTGGTTCAGACAATCGCAAACTTTAATCTTACTTGGGGCATGTTTCAGGCGATGACTGGCAACTTGCAGGGCCTTTGGGTTTTACACAAAATTCATGTTTGACAAAATTCTGATTCTTGTTTGCAGACATGTCAATGCTCCAGCATCACAGTTCGTCTCTGCATGCTGTAGTCTGTTTATGTTTTTGTCTGTCACTCAGCGCTACGTCATGTTTTGATACTTCAATAGGTTGTAGGTCTATCCAGTTGTGTCCAGAGGCAGTCTATGGATTTTAAATGCCCCTTGGAAATCATAAATGAACTGAGAGGTTCCAGGCTCAAGCTGGGTGTTTCCTAAAAGAGAAAGTAAAAAGTAACTGAACTTTCCCTGGATAAAAATGTTTTTATTGTCCGAGCAGCATCATTAACTAAATATGTGGCGGGACGGGATCTTCATCCTTCTCATTGTGTTGAATTTCGGGAGCTTTCTAGTTGAACCTGATTTCTGCCTCTGTTACCTGTCAGTTCAAATACCTAAGGCTGGGCTCCTATGTATGTAATTCTGTAATTACACCACCCAGCTTGACTCATATCATATCTGCGTTTCTATTTGCCTCTGTCACTTTATACGTCAATAATGAAGAGTCTGCACTCATCTTGACGTCATTTAATAAAATTCCTGGTAAACATTACAGTAGGTATTCTGGTATATTTCTGTACATGTTTATTACCACATCACTATCATGTAACCAGACCCCTACAGCCATTAAAGAACTTTTCGATTTAACCTCAGTTTAATTTTCCTGATTATTAAGTCTGTATCATTGCATCTTGTTGACATTTTTTTACACCATGATTAATAGAATAATGTTGGTTTTCAAAATGTGGTTTCTCGTCAGTTTACATTCAGATTTCAACATATTACAGTTTTAACATATTTACATTTTAGATAGTTAGCTGCTACTCTTACATGAAGTGAATGAGATTCACTTTCCATATCACAAACAGTACAAGCACTGAAAATATGCCTTTGAACTAATCCTGTAAGAATTAGTGGGATTAGGGAATTGAGGGGATATTTTGTGTGCCTCTGCATCAGTGTCAGCCATGACTGGGGACATGGTTTTCAGGTTATTTGTCTGTTCATACGCACACCCCATTCTCATGAACGTAGTATCGTAAGAATGAGGAAACTTCCTGAAATTTGCCACAAACGTTCAGTTGGACTCAATGATGAACTGCAGCGTTTCCCACAGAGCAGAGGTGGGCTGCCACAATTAAATGAATGTGTGGGCAAAGCCTGATCTGACTATATTTTGGTGGAAAGTCAAAGGTCACTGTGACCTCCTTCTTATTCTTGTGAACGTGATATCTCATGAACACCTTTAGGCACAAACATCCTCTTCGACTTAAGGATGAAGTGATTAGAATTTGGTGGTGGAAGGTCACTGATTCTCAACCAGGGGTCCTTGAGGAAGTTCCAGGTGGGCCCTCTAAAAAGTAGGGAATAATTTATTTTCACTGTTTTATTCACTGTAGAAGTGAGCACAGTGTGAGTAAGAGTTATAAGACTGACTATTTAAATCATAGGTTTCACTTCCTCCATGCTTATGTCCTCAACTCAAGGTGACAACTATCTGGTCTTAATAATATCTCCAACCAAAGTCTCAGATGCAGGTCCCTGAGGCAAAATCCTTTCAAATGGGGATCTGTGACCTATGGCGTATTAATTCAGACAGTCCCTCTAGGATCTCGCAGCAAAAAAACCCTTGAATTTGCGGCGCCTTACAAAAAACATTTTTGGCCATAACTAAAGAAATCATGTGCTGATTTTGACAAAACTTCACACAAATCTCAAATAGGACATAATGATGAAGTGATGACATTTTACATTCAAAAGGTCAAAGGTCAGCTTCACTGTAACATCATAATGTTCTGTAAAAACACCTTTCTGTCCCTTGTTCAATGCTGCCATAACTCAGAAACAGAAGGGGAGACATTTGATTAGATATTGAATTTGTGACACTAATCTTGGGTGCCCACCTTGAAACCGTGCTGATTGTATAGATCATCTAAGCTGCGGGGGGAAGGAGGGCGTTTTAGAATATGTGGCTTCTTTGCAGCAGCATCTATATTTGAGGCATTGTTTCCTGTCATTGTGACATTTGAGTCTGGCAGAGGTGTACAACCTCGAGGTGAATTTAAGCAAGTAATGGAGCATATTGCTTAAACAAACAACTGATTGCATGTGAAGATGTTGTGTACAATGTCAGTGAGATGAGCTATAGATTTGAACTATGAATAAATTTCGACATGGCCTTACCGACGCTTGAGTTGTAAGGCCAATACAACAAAGAATTTTAGGCGGCTTGGGAAAAAAACAAATGCAGTTGTGCAGTTTAGCAGGTGTGCTGTGGTTTGCAAACATAAAGAGGAAAAATTTTTTTTTTTTTGTTTAAACAAGCTGCAGAAGCCTTGTACAGATTTGGCAAACTTCCAACATGAATTGAAGCTGATCCAGGACCGTTTTCCTCTGTCACTGCCCCACTGACATACAGAAAGTCGCTGTGCATGTGTTACATGAATAACACTGCAGTGCATCCTCTGCAGCTTTGACTACTGCATGTGTCCAGATGACAGTTTACGCAGGAGCTGCAGGCCATGTGACTGTTTGTCCCATGTTTTCCTGTCATGTCTGAATCAGCTGTCTGTGTCATCATGTTAAGGTTTGGTGACTGTCTCCAACACATGTCTAGACACTGTGTGCTGCAGCAGATTGCCACACAGGAGACATGAAGAGACTAAAAAGACTTGAGTCAACAGCAGAGTGCTGATAAGTGCTTTTGTTAAACTGTTGAATGTCCTCTATTTGACATGAAAAACATAAGGAGAGTATTTGCTTAAGGAAATTATCTGCAGTGTAAAAAAGCTGAGGGGAAATTCATACTCTGCCTCCAACTAATCTTTTATAGACACAGAGAAGAAGGATGAAAAGATTACCTAACAGCCCACCCTGTTGTTGTTTAAGTCACAATCAGTGAAAGGGGAAGTAACAGTCTGGAGTACTTATGCCATTGACGGTTGGCAGAGTAAATGCTGGTAAGGCAGTTACACTAGAACGCAGGTATGAAGGAGTGGCTCAGCGCTGAACGGTTGCCAGATCCACCTGTCTCTACCTCCTGGCCCCACCTGTTGGAATGAGGGAAAGGGGAGGGGGTGTGGGAAAATGGAAAGAGAGGTGCGCCGCCTCAAATCTGCACAAAGCAGGTAGATGTTTGTGAGACAGAGAGACAGACAAACGTTGGAGTGCTTTCTATCTTTTTCCTCAGGGTTTGGTTTTGGGAGAAGATACAATTTTTTGTGGAAAACACACAGGTAGGAGCATTTTAAAAACTTCTGAGCCAGTTTTTTTGCTCGTGATTCTAAAAGTCACGATAGGGGCAGAAGTCAGGTTTATAACGTGAAAAGGAAAACAAGGTGGGAGGCATTATTTAGTTTGGGGTTATCAAGGCTGGTATTTATCTAAGATGTTCATGGGAAAGAAATAAAAAAAAGTCCTTAATTAGGTTGTTTGGTCTGTGAAGAGGAGATTAAAAGGAAATGCATAATTTCAACTTCAGCTTTCACTTGAGACATGAGCAGAACTTTTTACTTTCCAGCAAGAACACAAGGACATTAACATCTTGAACTCAATTCAAGTGTTCATAGTTTCTCTGCTTTTATGATGCTCTAAAATTCTGCTTGATTTCAGTATATTCACTTTGTCTTGTTGTATCTTTTGGTATTTGGGTATTTCCTCTTGCATTCCTTATTTCTCTATTTTCTAATTCATAAATTGAATCTTTTTCATGAGCAGTCAGCTATATGTTCTCATTTGAGTGTCTGTTAAAAGACTAGAATGAAAATCTACAAAGTTTTGAACAGGAACAAGAACAACAAAATAATAAGCCGAAGATTAAATGAGTGATGACCAAAGAATGTGGCAGTGTGGAAAAGCATGTGTGTACTTGTAACGAAAGACTGCCAAACAACTGACATTGGTTTTACATATTATAGTCTGAATAATGCTTACCGCACACTACAAGACTGAAGTCTGACACCCTTTCACATATAATAACAATGTAAGTTTTTAGTCACACACTATTAATATGTTACAAAGACTGGGGATCTTGCAGGGTCACTATTTGCAAAACTACAACTAGATTCTTTTGAAGATTATTTCCCATCTTGCTCCTGTTATAATATTACGCCAAAATCCCTTTAAGAAAAATGACAGTTCCTCTGTATGTGCAACACATAACTCTAGAAACACAAGATAAAATGTATCATATGTCAACAGTATTCTTGTTATTTCAGCACAAATATAATCCATAAAGATAAACTGTATTTACTGGTGTTTGTCGCCTCAACTCGCTACCAACCTCAATTAGTTAGCTGCACTATTTTAGTGGGAAAAGAGTGTGGGAATGAAAGGCCGACCACTCTAAAACTTAAGCTTTCTCACTAAAGGAAGAACCATTTGGTGGATTAGATACATGCTGAAATAATCACGGACTGTTGGTCACTTCACCAGTTTCTTCTTTTCTACAGTCCAAGAGAGCTGAGACTTGTTCACGTTCTTGCGCCTCCCCTGAGTCCTCTCCATGTTTATTGTCTACCTGGTTTGCTGCATCTTGTTTGGTGCTGCAGAGAGCACACCCATTGGTTGTTAGCAATGTCCATGTCACTGAACTCTAGTAAGACTTAAAACATTTTTGGTTTTGTCAGAACACTTAGACGAGACAAAACTGATTAAAACAGGGTGGAATGAGTTTTATGTCCACCTTACACCAAATGATCAAGCTCACAGGAGCGCGCACCAACTGAGGTAAAACTTTCATGATTTTATTTTGACTCTGAAATTTTTTCCCAAGCAGTGAAACTGCTTGAAAAGTCATTTGGTGTAAGGCCAGTACATAGTGTCAGAGTTTAGAGTTACAGAGTTCAGCCTTCATGCCCACCAAAGTCCATCCTTTAGAAGTATACTTCCACAGGATTAAAGTTCTTCCGTTGGTTGGATTACAGAGAGACCATATATGAGACCACTGTAGATCCCTTTCAAACACAAAATCAATGCTTGTTGAACCCCGGTTGAGCCCTTGGTGTGAAAGGGGTATTTGCTGCTCTGATCTTCTTTGTCAGTGTGTTTCTGGCCCGGCTGTACAGGATCCTGTTCCCACTTCTGTAGGCCCTCTGCTTGGCCTGATCAAGCTGCTTGAGGGTTTATTGTTGTTGTATGTGTAGAAGGTTTTAGGACATGTCCTTATGACAGATGTCAGAGAGTTCATCCAGGTCTGTAGCAGCAGCATCAGAAACAGTCCCGTCAGTGCAGTGAAAGCAGGCCTCTATCTCCAGCTTTGCCTCGTTGGTACATCTCCTCACAGAGCGATACGGGTTTCCTTTAATGTGGTGTAGCAGTAGTCCAGTGTGTTTTGTGTCCCTGGTGGGACACTAGGGATGCTGAGTGTTAGAAGTTTAAGTTTTGAAACAGGACCTTCAGTATTTGGATGTGGGCTGGCACAATATCAGATTTTCACTATGTGTTTTTTATTAAAAAATGAAAGTGTTATCTGTCATATTCATCTTTAATTATGTTTATCGTGTGTGTCACGTGAATTATAATCAAATTATGAGTGTAGGGAGGTGGAGAGAGAGTCTATAACAACAACTGTACAAAAGCGCACAATTAGTCCTACATTTAATTGATAGTGAAAAGACAGCCAGATGGCGTTAAGGGAAGGAAGGCAAAGCAAGAACAGGAAAAAAACGGATATGATTTAACCTAACCTGGGTACTCCAATCGGGACCAGAAAACTTGATCTGGATGTTCTTTATAATACCTAGACATGACTGTATAACTCTGGAAAGTTATCACAGTGACAACTGATTTTATCTTTCATCTTGACGGTCACAAGGTAAACAGTAGAAATACAGTGTTCATGTTACTAAGCAATCAATGTCACGTTGTAGCAAAAGTGCAGCATGTTTCAACTTTTTTGCTGCATCACCCTGTGTTGTTTCGACAGAGCCCATCCCAAATTTAAGCCACAGCCAGGGAGTAAAGGTGATGCACAGTTACATATCTCATAAATGTGAATATTTTGAACTTTACATCATTTCTGAATACATGTGAGTGTGAAACAGTGTTAATGAATTGTTTACCTGTTCAAGGTTTACGTGCATGAAGCCTGAAAAGGTTTATGATATTGTTCCCTGCATCTTAGGTTTATGCCGTAGTGATCTAAACAAGCCTCGTATCTCCTCTTTAACAGATTCAGTTGCAGGGTTTGGAGGAGAGATAGTAATCATGTGCCCCTTTTAAACAGAGATTTCGCAATACTGCTGTAAAAAAAGATCACCGGCTTTGCTTTGTTGCCAGGCATTAGTATCACTCTGTATCTACCTCTGCTGCTGGTTTACTGGCCTAACAATAACCCCTCATGTTTGTACGTTTTGCACAGAACGGCAAGGTGGAAGGTTGTTGAACTGTAGCAGCACATTCAAAGTGTAAACTTTGCAATATAAATTGTGCTTAAATTGGGCACATTATCAGGAGCAGTACATCCTACATCTCTGTGCAGGACTGCGCCCCAGTGTCTGGTATAAACATAAGAAAACATATGTACTGTGTTCCCACTGTACAACCCTCCAACGTAGGAAGTGATTTCTAGTTCAGCATCAGATTTCAGTCAGTGTAAAACTAGTCAAATAAAGTATGTTGTTCATACTCCCAAAGAAAACAGTGATAGCAGCAAATATGGCATAAATATGGATTTCTTCAAGTCTCCACACAGTAACGTCTTCATGCGTAAGTACAGGTTTACATTCACAAACACACTGTGGGTGTCAGCATAGTATATCATGACAAACGTACAGATACATGAACCTTTAGACGCTGGTTGTTGAGTAAACTGTTTATATGAAGGGGAGTGTGGAGACACAGGGGGGCTCATGGGGGGAGGGGATGCAGAGAAGGTAATACATCTGGAAGTTAATATTTTTTTCCTTGCAGAAGAGGAGGTGGATTAGTTCTGTTTTCATACTGATGTCAGGATGTTTCATGTCACCCCACTTCTACACTATGTGTGTGTGTGTTGAGGGGTGGGGGGGCTAATGTTGTGCAATGTGGGCTTGTGTTTTAATTGTGTTTTGATGCCCACCCAATCCACTACTTCCTGAAAATTAAAATCATGTTCAATGTTTCTAAGCAGAAATGCTTCTTAGTGTCATGAAACCCTGAAAATGGATTTTGCAATATTTCAGACAGATTGTCTTGGACAGTGACCATATGTAAGACATACATGAATGTACCAGTGACACTCATGAGCCCTTTGTGATGGAAGACGTACCTCAAGGAACCATTTTGGGTTATTGTTTCGGAGGTACTTTTTCATGATATGTGTTAATGGTTATTATGTTACAAATGTGGTCACAGGGTACAAAATAGCATGGAAATCAAAAACAGATGGACATGATGAGTTAAAGCAGAGGAGAGCAAGAGAAACAAATGACTAAAAAAAGAAAAAGGCAGTGACCAATGAATAAAGAGGTGTGGTGGTGTGATTTATCAAGAGCAGAAGAGCTGTAATCCTCTCCCACTGCGTTGTTTAGAAGCAAACATGCAATCACAGACCTTCAAACTTTGTAACATGCCTTGCTAACAGCAGGTGGCCATGACATAAAGGTGTGGGATTATCCAGGAGACTGTTTCAGTGTTGAGTAATATTAAGTGTAGGTATCATTACAAGAAAAGTTTAAGGGGGGGGTGATGTTCCTGGAAAAGCAGCTCCTCCAATTTCGCAGCACTGTTGTGCAGCCTGAAGTGACACCAGTTCCAGGCTAATGCTTGCTGAGCTTCCTCCAGATCACAATCAGTGTGTTTACATGCACTGCACTAATCTGGTTACGCGTATTTTATACATGCAGCGCATCACTATTCAGATTTCTCATCTACCCCAACCGTATTTTGGAAACATGGCTTGTGTTTTTAACAGGAGTGAGAGAAGATGTATCTTCAGACTGTTCAGCAGTGGAAGCTGGCTTGTTAGACTTCTGCAGGCTACTTAGTGTATGTTTCATTGCATGCAGTTATTTTATAAATAAAATGAACCATTGTTATTTCCTCTGCAGAGTGTTTGGCTCCTGCTGACACCAACAAGTGCATTTACATCTTGGAGTGCCTTGAGGACCTGCTAAACCTGCAGGGAGGCCAGATCCTGGAGTTGAGCCACGTGCCACCACCGGGCTACGACCACCTAAAACTGGCCCATCTTCACCCACAACAATATCATCAACCTATTCTTCCTGCTTACCCTCACCAAGCCCCACCCGGGCCTGCCAGTGGGTTGCCCACAGCACCACAACATGAGCAGATGTTGCCATTGAGGCTGCTGGGAGAGCGCAGTGAGAGCGGTCATACAGGTAGGTATGAGAGGGAGAAAGCTTGTGAGATTTGGGAAAGTCAGTTGGATAAGGGAAACGGATAAGGAGGAAGACAGGCAGGAAGGAAAGAGGGGAGTCAGAGGTAGATATGTGAGGAAGGAAGAGGGGAGCAAATCAAGAGGACAGAGGGACAGGAAAGGATAGGAAGGGCAGAAGTTATGTTGGGATAAGTCACATGGAAGAGAATATTTGAAAATCCTTGCATATAGATTTCTAAACCAAGGGCACAAAAAACAAAGCAGTTGCTCAGTTTAGCAGTCTGTGTGAAACAATAAACAGTGCAGACTGATCACTCTTCTGTACATACAGTTTAAAAGAACAGTGTGTAAGATTTAGGGAGATTTAGTGGCATCTAGTGGTGAAGAATTCAGGTTGCAACCAGCTGAAACTTCTCCTGATTAGAATTCCTACAGACTTTATTCTTCTTGAGGTTTTTATTGGGAGCCAAATTATCTACAGAGGTCTCTTCCTCCCCAGAACAAACAGACCAGGTGATTAAAACCGATGAAAACACTCAATGAAGCACTTTCATGTCGCAAACCAGTGTTTTTCAGACACTGTTTGGCTTGTCGTAGATCATTTGCGATTTATTTTGTTAGTCTGACCAAAACCAGACTTTGAAAATAAATGTTAACATGTTAGTCCGACTGAAATCATACCAAATTGAATTTCTCAAAGGTGGACTAACACATCCAGATAATGCGATTGGGAGTTGAATTACTCCTGCATGTATACAGTCAATCGGACCCAAACTGGCCTAGGCGCTCTGCACATGCTCCACAGTTTCCATCCCAGGCTTTGACGCGGACATCGAACAGCATTAAACGGCAATGGAAGAAAAAGAAAACGTAAAGCGTACCATGGTGCCAGTATGTCGCTAACTAACTGTAGCTAACTTGTTTGTCAGTTCTTTGCTCTGTAATGTAATAGTTCAACTGGATCGAGGTCCAATACTAAAAAACTGAAGGGGGGTATATTGCCACCTTTGGTAGCAGAGTCGGACATACTTCGGACAATAAATCGATTCCCCTCCCATGCTTGTATACTTCAACAAGGACAGTAGTCCAATTAAATGTGCATGTAAATGTACTGAGCCGGTTTACACTCTACTATGATTTGAGAGGACAGATGTTCAAGTATTCTAGTTGTCTTACACCAATGACTAATTTATGCTTTTATTCACTGGATATAAATAACAGTTTACATCACCTTACCACAATACTATCTAACCTCCCTTCTGTTTTATTCAGAAGGACCAAGGTCCACGTCAGAAGTCTTATCATTCACATGAATTCAACGTGACTTAGCACAACCCAAAGATTTTTTGTTTAATCGGTCTGTGCACTTTAAATTTGTTCTAAATGTGTTTGCCTTGTTTCTTTTCCTATCATATGACCTCTGGCAGACCATAGTATTTTAGGATAAAGCACATAAACAGGGCCGCTTTGGAGTTGTTGAAACGCTTTTTTCACTTTTCATGTCAGTATTTGTGCCAAGATAGGTTAGACACGTCCCAGACCAGTTTTTATACAGGATGCGTGAAGTCTGAGCTGGTATCAATGTCAGACTTTACCATCAGCATTCTGGATTCACTAAATAGATTACACAGGGGAAATTACTGCAAAGAATGAGGTCATGCCATCTCATCCTGTCTCAGCTTTCTTTATGTTCTGTTGTTTTTGCTGTTCTTCTCTCTTGTCCTGTCATCCTGCTGCTAGCTGGCTGTGCAGAGAGCGAGTCAAAGAGAGAAGATTTTGGGGATGAACTGCAGGAAATGGCAGTTGAAGTATGTTGAAGAGAGTATACATCTACAATCTACAGGGCTGGGTAGTGGAAAAACCATAAACATCAGGAACCAGATGCATAAAACTGTGTTGAGTCACAACATAAACTGTGTGTATGCACAAAGGCAGAGATATGCATACGTTTTTTTTTGTGTCAGATTTATAAAAGTGTGGGTACGCCTGATTCTGTTTGATAAATCTCAATCTTGGTGGCGTTGGGCGCACGTGCAGGAGCCTTGTTTCTACACCCACAGTTGGCCATAAATGTATGTAGAAATGCCTTTAAACATGCATTTGCATTGTGATACTCATTAGATCTGTGTCACATTGTGAGGTTTTCCAATGATGCCAAATCATTAAAAGTTGCATTCTGACAACTTTTTCTATAGAAAAGTTTGGTATTGATGTTGAGCCATTTGCTCACATAACATGGAGGCTACTGCAATGTCAAGGTTTCTATGATTAAATTACATTTATAAAGCAGGGGAACAAATAAGATTTAATTTTTATTCAATTGATTGACTCGATCTGAATGCCTTAAAACTGTAGAACTATCTACAGAAATATCTGAGCC
>JAPZEB010002262.1:0-13558 GCA_029783705.1 Chaetodon striatus
GACAAGGTGATTTAATGTACATGACATTATATTATTTAACATAATTTAAAATATATTTCAATATGATTACTTATTTCTGATCATTTTAATACTTTGAACCACAAGTTCCCAACAACTGTAAGGTTAGAACTTGACAGCTCATTTGCAGGTTGGCTGGGGCCTCCTACTTCTCCTCTGCAGTGGATTAGGTTATGAAGAAGGAGGTGAGCTGTCCACTGTACCCAAAAAGAGTAGAGGGGGGAGCCTGTGTGACATTGTTACAATATTGTAACCCCAGCCTGGCAAATGTAAACCTTGAGTACCGAGATGTTGCCCTGCAAGCGGCCTGCAGCCAGACCTTGAGGGGGAGCTCGTTGATGAGCATCTGGTGGCCAGGCCTTGGGCAATGGGACGTCTTCAGGCTGAAGAAGGAGGCCTTGTTGGCTCAGGGGTCTCCTAAAGCAGCAGACAGGTACTGGATCGCCAGAAGGGCTGCAGCTGTGGCTGATCTGATTCATCTGTATGTGTTCAACGAAGTTTCCCCCTCTCATAACATTTGATAATATGTATATTAAATGACTGACACTGTGGCAAATTGGATTGTTTAGTTTAAAGTAAAACAAGTTCTGAAGCAAAGTGGTCAGATTAGCATCTGCCAGTTCAGATCACAGTGAGGGCTGACACAAAAGACACATACTCCTTGATATTAACAACACCATCACCACTGTTATTCAGCTCAAATCATTTATGATGCACTGTACATCAGCTTAAAGTCTGTCACAATTTTGACAAACTCTTTGAAAGTAACGGCACCATCTCCGTCAGTATCCAACTTGCGAAGGAGATTATCCACGTCTTTGTCAGTTGTGGACTAAAGAAAAAACAAAAAACAGTAGGAGTCGTAAGAAGAATGTAAAACATTAAACGCATGTCAGAGAGGCATTCACAAATCTCAGTTGCAATAGTATAATATCTTTTCTACTTACTTCCCCTGTAAACTCGCAGCGGAGCAGGGAACGGATTTCTTCTTTGGTCAAAGTATTTTTGTCTCCATCAAGGCTAGCATAGTCCTTGAAAGTGGCTTTGAGGAGTTCCAATGCGTCTTTGATTGCTGGCATGTTGGCTGAAATGAGAAAATATTGTCAACTGTGTATTCCAGTGTTTATTTATTTTACATGGCTATGATAATGAAATAATGTGGTAATGCTTTACTCTAAATTTAAACACTATGGTTGGACTCGGAACGTGGATTTTCCATGTCTTTAAATCTCACCCTTATGCTTCCTTGTCTTTCTAAGTCCCCCAGGTGTAAATGTTACATTTCTAGAGACATTATCAAGTATGGGTGGTGTAACAGACCAACAACTTGGTAGTTTGATGTAACAGAAACATCTCTAAAAGTTTCTTTAACAAGTCAAGACATCTAGATGCCACTTCCCACTCACCCACTGGTTTTCCCCCAGAGCTCTTGGTTGACTTATTTTTACTAAATTCCCACCAATTCTACGACTGTCAAATGGTTATAATCTCACCATAAATTGACATGTTAATTCCATTCATTCATAGCACTCGCTAACTAACACAGTACACAAATCAAATCCAAAACTTACTTATATATCTCTTGCCACTGATTGCTATCAGGTATTAAATACTTAGCTAAATTAACTGAAAAATTTTGATGCTGCATTTAAAGAAGGGTTTTAAAACTATATTTCCTCTTACCAGAATTGTATAATGACTTCGGAGGTCGAGAAGGATTTGTGAAGACAGCACGGACACGAACCTTCTTAAACAGAGGTTGACAAACCCTCTTTCTGAGCCCCCACCCCTCTTTCTGTCTTCTATCTTACAAAATGTCAAAAAACAATGCTGGAATGTACTCTGTCCTGCTTTTCCTCTGACATAAGTGCCCTTTCATACCAGGTGCACCAGTTTTGGTACAACTGCTACAATTTGCATAGAATTTTCATGCAAATAGATGGTTGCATGTCGTGTAGTAAGTCATGGTGGTCAATATGATCTCCTTCCCACTCCAACATGATAAGGGATCATCCAATCCTTTCAATACATTTACATGTATAACCTGTAAGGGTTTTTGTTTCAACCTGCACTGACAGAACATCCTTTCTCTAATATCAGAAAATCAGAGTTCTATATCCTTTATTTGTCAAACAAGCACAGCTGGTTTTGCAGGGTGGATCCCAGGGCTATCAGTTTCTTTCATTCTTACCTCAATTCTGACCATTTTCCTGGTCCCTGCCTCCGAGAAGCACACCCATAGCATGATGTGATCATAACCATGCTTCACCTCAGGGATGATATTAGCCAGGTGATGAGTAGTTCCTGTTGTTCACCAGACATAATGCTTCATGCTAATTGCCAAACCCCAAGTAGGCTGCCATAAGCCTTTCTCCAAGCGTGGCATCTGACAGGTTCTCCCATCTCTGCAGAGGACGTCCAAGCTCTTTTGGAGTGATAGTTAGGTTTATTTGCCCCTCTCGGTACCTGGCGGTTTTGAACTGCCTTTTGGAAATCCGTTAACAGCTACATTAAAGCTTGCTTTCTGTTAAAGACTGCAAACTTGCTTGTTGATCTGAATTTGGGCCCTCTCCTGAACTGAATATCGTAACACATTTCAAGTCCCCCAAGCCCATCTATGATGCCTGTCTTAAGTTTTCTCTCTGAGAAGATATCATAATGATAAGTATATCATATAAATGTGACTTTGGCAAGTTGAATCACCTTAGTTTTTGTTTTTTTTTTAGTTTAAATGAAATAAGTCAAAGGTCAATCAATCTGTCAATCAACTCTTCAAAGGTAGCTATGAGGAGCTCTGTTGCCTGTGCAAGCCTTGCCATGTCAGCTGGGACTAGTTTTTTACATATTTTACATGTCTTTGGTAATGAGATAATGTGGTAATGCTTCATGCTACAAACACACACAGGCTGGACTCTACTGCTTTGGAACACTGGGAGGAGTTGAGTCAGCTTGTTAATGTCAGGAATGTCCCTGATCAACACACGTCCTCATTTATCACAGGCAAGTATCTTAAAACTCTTAAAATATTCGAGGCATCTAAACGCTGCTTTCCCACAAACTTTACTGGTTGATTTCTCTGAAATGCCTTGGCTTAGCACTGTCATACGCCCTCCTCATTCACTAACTTTTCTGGTAGCAGAGAGGGATTTGTAAAGAGAGCACAGACACAATCCTTTTTAATTACAGATTGACATTGGCTTTCTAGGCCACCACTGTATTTCTTTTGAAAGAAAAAATTGGCAGTATCCCTTTAACTGGTATTAGTATATACACATAACATTAACTGTAAAATAACAAACCAAAGTATCTCAGTATGAGATTCCTTTACTCACATATTGACATAGAATATGTGAGCATAAAAACCCACAGCATAGAATTCCTGAAATTCAGTTATGGCTTTGGTTTTGGTGTGTCACACCAAGATTTTCAGTGGCCCCTTCTGGCCACTGCTGTGAAAAACATCAGGGGACACCACTACTTGTTTTGTCTCCAGGTTCTGAGGCAGATGCTGATCACTTTATCCATCAGTTAAGACACAGGCATGTTCTGCAGTGTTTGTTCAGTTCGTTGCGCTCATCATTCGACCTCACCTATTTGCAAAAGTAAATAGCTGAAGTGAAAGTTCTGTCACAAACATATGCTGCTACGTGTCCTTTATATTTTTAAGTATATACAGAAATATACAGAATACGGATATTGTGGCGCTTTCTTAGTGGGTTTATGGCGTATACCTACATATCACATAGACTAGTCTGCTCCTTGGAACACTGAAAACTTCAGGAATGGTTTTATACGCTTGCTCTGATCTTTGCCTCACCACAACCCTATCATGGAGGTCTACAGAGAGTTCCTTTAGATTTCATTGGGTGTTTTTTGTCCTGACATGTGGTGTCAATTGTGGGACATTACATATGCAGATGTGTGCCTTTCTGAGCTGAGTCCAATCTGTTTAATTGGCCACAGGTGGACTCCAATCAAGTTCTAGACACATCACAAGGACAGTTGAAGCAAACAGGATGCTCCTGATCATAATTTGGGGTACCGCAGCAAAGGATCTAAATACTTATATAAATGAGAGATAACAGTTTTCTATTTTTAATATATTTGCAAAATTTTGTTAAAACACATTTTCACTGTGTTATTATGGGTCATCGAGTGACGACAAATGGGCAAAAATGACAATTTTATGACTTTAGAATTTAATCTACACAACAATAAAGTGTGCAAAAAATGAAGAGGTCTGAATTCTCTCTGAAGCCACTGTACGTAGATAGACATAAGCCATTAGGAATTCTTCTAACTTAAACCTCAAAAACAAAAAGTTTTCTTTACTTACTTTAGTGTAAATATTGAGTATAAGTTTAAGTATCAGTTCCTTCATCAGTCAAACTCACACAGCTGGTTTGGCTGGGTGGATCACAGGACTGTAACAAACTGCTGCATGCAGTAAACCTGACAGACAACCCTGACAACCATATCGTCATAAGAGCTGGACAGTCCTTTAATGACAACACCCACTAGTGCTTTCTGTCACTGTACCTGACTGAAATTTAGAGTATTAGTGATAGACCCTAGTGGGAACTATAGCTTTTCTCACTATAGGTGGGATGAGCTATACTATAGCGTTATTTTATTTAGTACAAAATTAAACAGTGAAAGTTCTGAGGCAATGTGGGGAAACAGTTTATTTTAAACTGCAAATCACAGTGAGAGCAGCTACAAAAGTGACATATTCCTCGAAATTAACAACAGCATCGCCGTCTTCATTCAGCATGCTGAATAATTTGTCTGTTTCAACATGGCTTGTGGGCTGAAGAAAGACAAACAGTAAGAGCTGTAAGTAGATTGTCAAACACAAAAATACATCCAAGAGGCATTCGAAGCTTTCTGTTGCAATAATGCTACATCTTTGCCATTGCCTGTGACAGATCTAATATGTTGTCTGGAGGGAGGAAAAAAATGGTTGACTTTGTAGTCAAGTGTTTATTTATCTACTTTACATGGCTTTGGTAATGTTGTAATGTGGTCACTCTTTACACTACAATAAACACACAAGTTAGACTCTAGTGTTTTGGAACATCCAGTTGAAACACTTGGAGAAATTGGATGAGCTGCTTGTGAGGATGAGGAGTGTTACTGCCCAACACACTTCCTCATTTGTCTGATGAATAAAACTGATACTTTAAAATAATGGATTCATCAGAGGCTAAAATTCTGATTTCTGGTGACCACTGGTACTAAATAAGAGAGAATAGTTCGTGTTTCTTCTCAGTGGCTTTGGTTTGACACCATCCTACACTGTCTTAACTCACTAATTTTCAGTTCCTTTCAGTTTTCCTAGCCTACTGCATTACTTTTTCAACTACAACTTTTCATACTGCATTGCAATGTGTGCAGATGAACAGTGTTTGGCTTTGCCCTTGTGCTACTGCCAGCACCTGTACCTCCGCCACAAGACAGGCAGGGATCTCCGGGGGAGGGCAAACACTGTTCATGTGCACACAATACAATGACACACAGCTGGTTGAATATCAGCAAAGTCTCCCTGCTTCCCCTCACTGGTTTCTTATATGTCAAAATGACAACGCTGGTACGTATTACTTTCTGTTTGTCCTCTGACATAATCCCCCTCTCATACCAGTAAGACCAGCCTGGAAAGGGGTACATGTGGTGTGGTACACGAAAACCAAAAGTCATAATTTAATTTCAGGGATTCGATTTATGCTTTTGTTGTCATGATCTGCCCTGATCTTCTCTTGACGTCATTTTTTCCCCCTTCAACTTTATCATATATTCATAATTGATGTTTAATATTTTGTTTTGTTTCTCACATGTCCTCTCATTTCAGATCACTTAACATTCTGGCCTTGTGCTTACTTGCCAGTTTTCATTATCTGCCTCACCCTCATTAGTTTCACCTGTCCTTTAGTAGTCCTACAGTCTACTCATCTCATGCTCACCTGTTCTTACTCCCCTGACTAGTGTTTCTTTACTGCCCAGTTCCTCTGTTCTTTTTCTTTGTCTTCATCTTCTGCCGTGTGTCCTCATGCCTGTTTTTCTGTGGCTACCTGACTTTGGGACCCTAACCTGGAAGTCTTTTTTGAAATAAATCTTTGACTTTGTCCACCTGCTTGCTCGTCTGTTGTCTGCATTTGGATCCAGTCCTGCTACCTGCTCTCCAAAACATGACAGGAGGAACTGATCAACTATGGACCTGGCAGACACTTCTCCACTGCCTGATCTCAGTCTCCACCCCGGTCTGCTAACAATAATTCACAATTCATCCTGAATGAACTCAGATGGTTAGCTCATTCTTATGTTTTGTTGCTCTCTGCATGAGGAGGATCCAGCCCTGGCTACACATGTGTTTTGTAGGTGGCTACAGAACGTGAGTTTTCCAAGCCTATCAGCCCCCAGCAGCCTGTAAGCCATCCTTCTTTTTAAGCTGGTGATGCCTTAGCAATTCAGCGCCTTTGCAGCCCAGCTTCAAAGCCGATGTCAAACCAGTTCCTGTATTGGGAGTCCCAACTAATGTCCCATCTGTTCCTGCGCTGGGATTTCCCGCCATTACCAGGTCTGTTCTTGAGTGTTCCTACATAAGGTGTCCTGTCTTGTCAGTTCCTAAGGCCTGTGTTCCAGCCAACATCCTGTCTGTTCCTGTTTACCAGTCAGCGGTTCAGCTGACATCTGTTCCTCGCTCCCAGTCAGTCAGTCCCTGCAGAGCTGCAGCACTCCCAAGTCCCTGCTGCGCTGCAACAGTCTTCTGGTTTCCCAGATCCACCAGACTGCAGTTCTACCCTCCAGTCTACCAACCTGCCAACACATTCACACTCATAACGTGCCACATAACGCTGCTTGGTCAGTGGACTTTCATGTCATGTTTTTCCTGAACCTAACCACTTCCTTTTGTTGCCTAAACCCAACCATGTGTGTTTGTTGTTGAAGGAAAAAAAATGTCAATTTGCTGTGTTGTACCGACATAGGGCGTTTATTTTGAAATAGAAATGGGTCTTGAAAGAAGACAATGCATGTAAGCTTGACACGGTGTCCCAAAACATCAACAACCAATGCACCCAGGGTACCTTACACGTCGTATGTGGACATGGAAAGTCCATGACATGTCAATATGTGGCCAGGTCGGAGTGATAATGTGTTGTTCAGTGTTCCAGTGGGATGTGTTTCCATGGTCGTCTTCCAGAGGTGTTATGCCTATTTGAGGGTCCACCTGCCCATCATTCAGAGCTGTTCCAACAAATTGGTCACCCCTCGGGGTGGTTCTTCCTATCTGCCCCCAGGCCATCCTCCTGAGGTCCCAGCTTTGATCTTCAGTTCCTACGTTACTTAGTTGCTTGCACCTGAATCAGTCTTGTTCTGCCCTGATCTCCTCTTGAGGTCATGCTTTTCCTTTGTTTAATTCAATTCATTCACGGTCAGTGTTCCCTGTTTTATTTTGTTACTCACATCTCCCCTCGTTTCGGATCACTTTACTTCCTGCCCTTGGGTTTATGATGTTATTGGTACATTTTCAATTTTCTTACATCCCATGCCTGTCTACCGACTCACTGTCAGCCAGGCAGCATCTCTCATTTGCTTTTCATGGCCAACATCATACAAAATTGGCTAGTTAAACACAGAAACAATCAATGTTTCCTCCACACATAATTTTTTGCTATTGGCTGAGGCTGTAACCTCACCAGTCGAAGTTCACCAAACTCCAAACTACTGTTACTGGAAGGAAGTACTTTATTCGCTCCTGTTTTCACAGTAAATGGAAGTGATCTGTAGGCAAATATTTGCTGATGTTCATTTCACTCATGTGTCACCACACCTTAATCCTGCAGTCTGCTCACCTCATGCTCACCTGCTATCACTCCCCCAGTATGTGCGTCCTTCCTAAACCATTCCAGTTCCTTTGTTCTTTGATTTAATTTTTTTGTTCGAAATTTTGTTGCCTGTTTTGCTGTGCCTGCCTGCTACAGTTTGCCTGTTTTTCAGACTCTAGCCTGTTAGCTTTTTTGGACTAAATTTTGCCCAGCTGCTTGCTCATCTGTTGTCTGCATTTGGATCCAATCGTGCTGCCTGCACTACAAAACATATATGTATAAAGGCTGGTTGAAAATAAATGTCAGTATGAGAGTGAAGGAATTGTATACTGACGTGCTTTGGTTTCTTGTTTTACAGTTACTAATTATCTGATGTGCATAGAGTAATAAAGCTCTAGCAAAAGTTCAGTCAGTTCTTTGCATGCCTAGGCTTGTAATTTATTTCTCATACCATCTACTGTTCACTCCTCACATGCATGCTCAGTCATAATTTCTTGCTGGCATTGACGGGGGCTGTCAATTGAGAAATCAGCTTTTCTGTCACCCGATCACAGTCAACCAATGGCACAGTGACACACCCACTCTGTTAGCCTATCATCTTACTGCTTCCTCTAGATATGCTCTCTTTCTGCCTGTAGTTTTGTCATGCTGCATTTGGGCACACCCTTCGGCTCCCCATCACTGCCTAATCTGTGTAGATGCATCAGTCTCATCAGCCATCGGTCTCAGAATCACCAGCCACCACCATCAGTGTCTGGACTCCGTGGGGGGATTTATCTTGATGCCACTCAGATGCTCCTCATTACAAAATCTCCATTTGAGGTCTGAGCACCAAAGTCTTCTGTCAAATCTTAATCATCAGACATCATCTGTTAATCCATGCATTTGTTATTGTAGTAAACAGTTTACTTTACATCACTCACTTGTCTCTCCTAATTGAAATGCCAGTACAGTTAATGTTGTGAGTTCCACAACAATCCTGTTTTAATGTGTTATGTATCTGTATATACACGTGTTGGTAATTCATTGTTCTTTAAAAAGACACTTTTAATTTGAAGGTTAATAGTACGGACCACAATATTTACTGGGAACAAGCTTTGCCAAGCTTAGGGGAGACTTGTGGGCACCCATAGAGCCCATTTTCATTCAGATATCTTGGGATGAGAGTTTAAAGGACCCCTTTGAACTGTTCTCTTACTAAAATATAACCCAACTTTCGGGCATTATATAGACAAACTATGCCCATGTAGATGAAACCAATGGATGCCTTAGTTTGTCTAGTTTCATGAGATACCATGACCTTTGTGCGAGTTTAAAAAATGAGGGCGCCACACCTAAGTAAACTTCAGAAACGAAGGTGCAACAGTAACACCATAGATGGTTTTAATCTCTGTTGTGTCTTGTGAAGTTAAACAAGACACAACACTGAGCAAGAATTCAGAACAAAGAACAAAGGAGGCATCTGGGTGGGGTGAGTCCTAATCTCTGCCTGAGGCGTGAGCACTCAACATAATTAAACTGAGCCTGTATCTGTTCTCTTAGAAATTAATATTACAACCACAGTCTTCAGTGTTACTCCATGCTCCATAAGAAGGAGTGTGCCACAACAAGGTTTTTTTTTTTTTTTTAGCAAACTGGTTTTGCAGGGTGGATCCCAGGTCTATAAAAAAAGCAACTATTGCCTGCAACAACCCTGACAGGTATTCCACAGGTAACGACACAATGCAAACACTTATAATATGGCTCATCCTGGTACAGTGTCATAGGCAAGCATTCATTGCTCTGCTGATTTATTTTCCAGTCAAATGTCACTTAATTACTTCTTAAAATATTTGACAGCCCTCCATGCAAGTCCCTTGCTAGCACATACATGTGTGACTACTCAAACATTAAATGGGACCACTTTAAATTGAGTATTTTAATGCATGTATTAAGTATACAAGCAACTCTTTCTTCAATGGTAAGTATTTATCCATTGTAACACTGTTGATTTTAACCCTCCCTAAAGCTACGTCTATACAGTCTGTCTGTATGTTTGTTTGTATAACTCTTGTCTAGTTGTGTGTTTATTCTGCTACTACATGTCAGCCCAACATTGTTTCTCAATGCATTTTAATACAGCTTTTTTGATGTAGCAATGTGTCCCTGGAGAAGAATACAAACTGTTATAAACAAATCAACAAGTACAAAAGATTTATTTTGAGAGAACTTTAACAAAACAAGTTGTTTCTGCATGCACACAAAATATGTTGCAACTGTGGGTTGTTGCTCATATAAATCCGGTCGCTGTGTGGTAAAAACATCTGATGGTCAGAGGGAGGGGGTGGTGCCAATGTAATGAGAGACAGAGATGCGGGCACAGACACTAGGAAGGAGACAATAGCGGAGGATAGGCGTGGTCAGTGATTCACTGGTGAAGAATGTTTGCAGATACCAAATATGCCAGAGCGTTCTGTATTGATGATACTGTCCTCGTCCAACAAACTCACCAACATCTTCTGAAAAAATATTTGTTCAGTAAATCAGCCATTAAAAGACAATGTAATGATCTCAGAGCGTTTGTGATAATGAACACTTTCCTCCTCAGGATTTGTTGTTTGTCGGGACTGCTGTGCCCACGTGAACCCAAGAGAGTTGCAGTCTTGTTGACAGATTTTTGAAAACATAAATCTGAAAACAGGAAAACCATTTGACTTGGGTGTGACACACAGCAGCAGCAGCAGCAGTAGATATTAAACACTAGGAGACTTCAGACAAATGCTAGTAAAAGTAAAGCTCATTTTAAGTACTTATAAGTACAACTCCAGCAACTCCAGCAAAAGTGTGCTGAATGTACTTAGTTTTTACTCCAAGCAACCAAATAATTTACTAAAATTCAACATTTTATGTGATCATGAAGCCCTGCAGTGTAATGCATTCGTGTTTAGAGCAGAGCTCTCTGTTTTTGCCATAACAGTCTGCTGTTGTGTGCTGTGTAGTCTCTGCCCCTCCTGTGGTGGCAACGGCAAAACAATTTTCCACTACAACCCAGTGGTTGTTTGTGTGTGTGTGTGTGTGTGTGTGTGTGTGCAAGAATGCTTGTTTACCTCAAGCTGAGGATTTCACAGAGGAAGTAGCTAAATAGCTCCTCATTCTTTCTCCACCCTGGTCTTTTAATCTTTTGGTAATTTTCTCTGTTTAGTTCAAACATGCACAGAAAATGCAAAGTTGTGTCAAGTGAGCAAATCATTCACTTCTTTCCTTCACTTCTGTAACAGAGCAAAAAGCATGTGCATCCAGTTATTTCAACTTGATAAAAAAGAGAGAGAAAAAAAGATTGTAGCTGTTAAGCAGCTCCAGTTGTGCAAGAGTGTGTCATAACCCTGTTGAGTTCATTATACTTTATGAGCTATGGTTTGGCTGGATGTATCGCTGGAAAGGAATGATAGATCAGATCTTTTGGCAGTTGTGTGCTTTGAGCAAGAATGAGCAAGGATAATGCTGCTGCTACCACGCAGCTCAGTTTACAATGAGTAACCGCTGAACAGCAGGAAATGTGAGACGCATGGAAACAATGGAGTTCAAGTTTGTTCTGTGTATGACCCACTCCTTTTTCTTTCTTTCTGTAGCTGTTGTTGACAATGAGCTCCTGAAAAACAAACAGACGGTTGGTAATTAGCTTGTTTGCAGTGTATTATTAAATACTACCCCTCCTTTCATATGTGCACGTACAGTTTAACTCCACGCACTTGAGCCTGATTATGAGACAATGGGCACCTGGACACAGGTATGCAAAAGGCCCCAGCAACATACTGTAAAAATAATGGAAATAGCTAGCTACCGTGACACCGCTCGTTGATGTCGACTCCCATTTTGAAACCCTGAGTGTGGCATTTCAGCCATTGCCATTGTTTTTTTTTTTGGAGTCAGAAGTGACCATATTTGGATGAGAGGCCGAGCCAGGCATCACGTGGTCGTTCAAAGAACTGCAGTTTTTGGCACAGACTCTGTGGTGTTTTTCCATTTGCTTGTGACCACGATGTGTCTCCTTATTGTTTTTTTGTGTTACTTTGAGGTTGTTTTGTGTCTTTTTGTAGTCACTTGGGTGTCCTTGAAGTATTTTTTTGTCTTACAGGGATAATTTTGCGTCTTTTTTCTGTCACTTTATAGACATTTTGAATCTCCTTGTGATTGTTTTGTGTCCCTGTGGTCATTTGTGTCTCTTTTTGGTTGTTTTGCCTGCCCGTGAAGCTCCTTTTGCATCTCTTTGTGGTCTTTTTCTGTCTTTTTTCATTCATTTCATTTCATTTTGAGTCTCTTCCTGGTCAGTATTTGTCAATTTGAGTGTCATTTTACAGGGCAATGGAGGCCACTGACACTTTGAGCCCTGAGGCTTGTGCACAGTTGGCCCATTCAGTAATTCATCCATGCATATACTGCAGCAAACTACATCAAAGCACCATTCATAAAAAAGTAACTTGTGCTGTACTGTAATTCAGTAACTTTTCTTTCTTCCCGTTTTCCCCCGCTCTATTTCTATCGAGTTCACCTTAGACATTCAGATGTAACAGTGATGCCAAGGATGATTTTAATTACCTTAACTTTGCAACACACAACACGCAGCTGGGAATCAAAATAAAAATCAAAGGGGCCATCTGGGTAGGGTGTGTCCTTCTCCCTGCCTGAGGCATCAACGCCCAGTGCTATCTGTTCTGTGAGAAAGTTTTTACAACCACAATCCGTAATGTCATTCCACGCTCTAAAGATAGATTTTGGGCAGAGTCTACAACAAGTAACGTACTTACTAAAACATGCTTTCATGTTCATTCATGCACGCATTCATTACTTGTGTGTAGTCCCCTCTGGTCTATGGGATTAATTAAATGTTTTTGTGGAGTAAAATAGGCATTAGAGTTAATTTATGTTTACCATTGATGCTTACATTACTTTAAGGACAGCTTTGCTTCTGCATCCAATAATTTGGGTCCCTTGCACACTACTTAAAAACTTCATCTGTTATAGTGGTTTCCACAGAGATATGTTAGGTTCCTGTATCTCGGGGTTTCATGTCATAAATATTTAAACTGTCACTTCCACCAAACACTTTCAGTATGGTACATTTGGAACCAAAAGTAACCCTTAAGGCATGGTACCTAGATCCTCTTTCTGCTTAGTGTTTCCACCACAAACAGTACTCTTCCATATGGACGGGGTTGTTGTCACTCACTGCTCCATCCAGCACTCACTGTATTTCCTTCTTTATTAGTCTGCACCTCAGTTATTGTCCACAGAACGGGGTTGCACGCTGACATTTTCTGAACAAAATAGAACATGCAAGAGTGAGAGTATCTCTCGATGAGATATTTAAAAATAGCGAGTTTGTCCTTATAAGGCAAGCTCGGGGGTTTAGTGTTGCTGATCCACTCATTCCTAAAAGTGTATGTCATCCAAGAGAGACAATAAAATGGTCATAAAATGGAATGGTCACTTTCATTGAACTGATGGATTCAAGTTGCCAAATCATGCATTGAGTAACGTTACAAGTAAATGTTCCACCTTAAAAGCTGCCCACAGTCGGCCCAGTGAATTTTTTTTCATAGACTACAGCTGCTGCATAAGCCAGCAAAACATCCTTTCATTTTACAGTTACAGTTTACTAATATATGTAAAACTCTCCACAGTATGAACAGTGGTTACATGAGCCTCAAAACCAGCCACAACTCAGCCCTGAGCAGAGT
>JAPZEB010002474.1:0-13532 GCA_029783705.1 Chaetodon striatus
GGCAGGGTACACCCTGGACAGGTCACCAGACTATCACAGGGCTGACACATAGAGACAGACAACCATTCATGCTCACACCAGTTAATCTAGCCTGCATGTCTTATGGTGGGAGGAAGCAGAAGTACCCGGAGATCATCCAAACTCCGCACAGAGGGTCTCCCCGGGTTTGAACCAGGAACCCTCTTGCTGTGAGGTGACAGTGCCAACAACCACTGCACTTCTGTGCCGCCCAGTTCACAGTTGAACGTGCAGTAACACATTGTATGGTGGTAGGAAAGCAACACGGACACAGAGCAGACACGGAGTGACATGATCGTTCATTTACAGTTGTGTTTTTGGCCACCTGGCTCGATTGCTTCAATTTTTATTTCATCAAGAAAGGTTTAACTTGTTTGCTGTTTTTAAATATATTCAAGATGCATCCATTGTAAATGTTTAGTTTGTAATAACCAGTATCAGGAGAGTAAGTCATTATAAAGGATTTTATACACATGGCTACAGTATTTTATACGGCTGTAATAAACCTAGTGAGCTTACTCAGTCAGTGGATCAGTTTCTCTATTGACTGTATCTCTGTTTTTCCACAGTGATGACCCCATCTCTGACTGAAGACGTGAAGAAGTACCTGACAGGCACTGAGGGAGGATCCATTACTTTACCTGACCCTGTGATGGTGCAGGGGTTTTTTTCATTAGGAGGAAACACGTTAGCTATGGTGGAAGAGAGGAATATCAAAATATATGAGGAACTTTACAAAGACAGACTTCTTTGGAACAGCGACACTGGACTCTTTACACTCACTGGCCTGCGGAGGAACGACTCAGGGACTTATCATATTAACTCTAAAAAAGGAAAAGTTTTCACTTCATCATATGAACTCAGAGTGTATGGTAAGTTATATTTCCTTTGCCATTAAATTGAGCAGTGTGTTGGTGGTAACACTTCAGCATCCTAGCCCCATTTGTGACCTCAGCAGTTACTCCAGTTGATTTGGGCCCTGTCCCAGTACACCCCTTGCCCCTACATCACAGCCCTGATCCCTCTGTCACACATTGAGCATAGCGTTAGTGCAGGCAGAACATGATGTCAAGCTCAGCTCACATCCCAGCTACATCAGCTGATCTCAAGCAGCTCGATGTCACATGATTCCTTTCTATGCAAATAATTGGTGAATCTCATTCAGGGCGCCCTATTTAAACTGCTCTGACCTGCCCACTGTTGCTGCTTCCTCTGCAACCCACCTCCACCCCAGCTCCTCCTTTTCATGTTCTGTTCCTGTGGGGTCTTTGCTGCAGCTCTCTCTGCCTCAGGCTTTCCATGAAGGGCAGAGAAGTGCGCTCTCTTTGCCCGTCTTTCTGTCGTCTACAGTTTTTGGCACAGAAAGTAGAAGCATAGTTTAGGACTTCTTAAGTTAGCCATATAGTCTAATTTTTAATCTCCATAACTTTATTCTCCAGAGTCTGTACCAGCTCCTGCTGTGAGCACACAGAGTGTGAGCGCTGATGGCTGCACCTTGCTGTGTTTTGTGAGGAAAGCTGAGGGAGCGACACTGTCGTGGTACAAAGACGAGGAGTTATTGAACCAGACCGGCTCCGTTCTCTCTTTGCCTCTCACTGTGCACAGCCAGGACTTCAGCTTCTCTTACAGATGTGTAGCAGCCAATCCTGCTGAAAACAAGACTCGTCCAGTGAATGTTACGACACTCTGCAGTGAACAAAACAACACAGACAGCAGGAGCAACATGAACTCAAGACACTGTAAGACTAATGCTAACACTGGTTTAAAAATAAAACTTGAAATATCATATTTTTAAGACACTTGGCAACTGTATAGGTTCAGTGTGTTTTATTGATGTTGGGTGTTTTGTTTGACAGATATGATCGGCATTGTAATTCCCATCATGCTTGTAATTCTTATATTTGTCATCACGTGGAAGTGTCTCGACAAAAACAAGAGGACAATCAGACAAACACAAGGCAGGTATTTGTTTGTTTGTATTTTAATCTCACCGCTTGTTTGTCTTCCACATTTTACTGTGGTTTTGAATGTAAATTGAGCTGAGAGATATATTGTGTTTGCATGACATCACTGGGTTGAAAAACTTGGATTTTTTGGGGTTGTATGAGTGTTACGCCCTGCCTGTGGGAGATCTTATGGGATGAACAAAACTCTTAAATACCCCCTCCATGCCAGGAGTGATGCAACTCCTTAAGTAATGCAAAGGGACGACAGCACAGAACACATACAGACACAACAATGAGGTGTTTATCCATAGTCAGTGTATTACCTACAGTAGATGTCAGTTAACACAATACCAGTTTGGAGAAGCAGGCAGGAGTACAGACACAGATGCTACGCAATGTACTGCTGTGGACCAGTGTTAGCAGCACAACATAGTTTAGACACCTAAAGGTGTCTAGGTGGACGCTATGTATGTTAACCACTTTACCTTAGGGTCAGAAAGCCTTTTGGCACTACATTTTGTCTCTATACTCTGGTTCACTGAGGTATCCTCTGTTCTCCACAGTTAACAGCATTTCATCCTCAGTGTCAGCGGTGAAAATATCCTCAATATAGCATCTAATCAGACTGATATTTATTTTTGGGGTAGGACTTTATTTAGGTGGCTAGAATACATTTTGTTGCTCCCCCATCCACAGCGGTACATTGCCGAGCTTCTGTGCCAGCACTCCTGGCTCCTTCTCCAAACTGGCGATGTGCTGACACCATGTACTGAAGGTGTAACAGTGACTATGGAAAAGTACCTTACAACCCCACTCTGAAAAAAAACAAAAAAACAGAAATATCTGTTTAAAGTCCCTGAGTTTGGTTTTCCCAGGTGCTTTCCATGTAAACAGGGCAACTGATCAGATGTCGAATTATCTCTATTTTTTCAGATATTCACCTTTTTTTCTCATGAAGTGCTGGATAATTTTACCTTTCAAGCAAAACAGGAAAAATCTTTCCTTACTCCTACTGACAGCACAGTGTAAGAGCAACCTTTAGGAGCAGCTCCTCGTGATCTACGCAGATTAGGATAGCTGTCAAGGATCTTTTTTTTTTTTAAATCAATAGTAGCTGTTTTTCAATAAGTGGTTCCCTTTTTGCACATGAGGGATGCTAACATGACAAGATATACAACAATGCACCAGCATAGGCAGGAAAGAAGACTATGAGCAAGTTAACATGGAGACAATACAGGATTTAAAATGGACATACAGCTCTGCAGATGTCTCATGAGGAAGGAAATGTACTCAGCACATTTGTTAGGCCTTAAGTATACACACAGTACATTCATGGTGAGTAACACTGACTGTAACCACAACTTTTATTTGTTTACAAGACAACTCCACAGGACACTTGTAAGTAACCTCTCTTAAATTTTAGTCCAAGTTTTTAAAAAGCTATTAAATAACTTTTTAATCTGAAATTTGTGAATAGAATTAAAAATAAATGATTCAAAATTTCACTTCTCGCAGTTTGATCAATACAGACCATGGTTAGTAAACAGGATGCAAACAGCAGTCACCGCTGTCAGAGTCTGACGCATATGCCAGCCCATAAATATCCTGTCAGGTACATGTAAGAGTAAGAGTATTTATTCTTTAGTTTGTATTTTCTGTAAATATATTTACATAGAAATGTCATGTTAGGATTAGGTCCAATCCAAACTTCCCACTCCTTGAAATAGAGAATTAAAGTCAGACATCCTCACATCATACGACCTCAAATAGTCACACACATAGTACCTACATGAAGCAAGGTAAAAAAGCATGTATACAAGATTCAACATAAGTTTTCCTTTAATATGTTAGACAAAGAAGTCAGGATTTTTTAACATCTGTGTGTACTGATTTTACTTCAAAAGTAAACCCTGCGCTGCAGATAATGTCAAACTGAAGTGAAAGAGTCAGCTGACTTTCATTCTTACGGTGCAAATGTCAGTCTGAATGTCTCGCTGATGAGAGACAGGATTTGTTCAGTGCTACTAAAGGATGAGAGACGTGGACACAGCTTTACAGGATGTTTACTTTAACAGAGGGCTGTGGGGAAACACAGCTTCTTGAGGACTTTCCCTTAATTCCAATAATGTTCTGTAAAGCTCTTTTTAACCACGATTACTGTGGGAGTTTTAGCTTTAGCTTTTTGTTTGGCTTGTGTGTGCACTCTTAGAGCAGATTACAAGCACATTTTAAAAGCTTTGAATACACAAAGCACACACACACACACACACATGCATGGACGCACATAGATACACAATTGTGTCAGGTGCTATCAGGTTTGTGTGTCTTTGCTTCAGGATGTTATATGATCACTAGCGTTGCTTACCAGGTGCTTTCCTGTTAAAGTCACAGTGGAGTCATGAACATTAGTCGCTGTTAAAAAGAGTGGTGCAGCAGTGAGTCTAAAGCGCAGAAACAAGTCAATGTGTCAGCACTTCTGGTTTCCTTTACAGAGTTCAGATATTTTGGTTAGATGTCTGAAATAAGGTGTGTGGTTAACACAGGTGTAAGAGAGTTTCATGTTTTGTTCTACAACAGAAAATACATATGTAAATTTAGTAAAGCTTAAAAAAGACAGTTGCTAACATGGGGTACATGCGCTAATAAGCTGAGCCTGTCTGTGGCAAAAATAAGCACGTTTAGTGGATGTAAATGTGGCGAGGCGCACCTGCCACGAGTGGTTACTCTGTTGCCTGTTTTGCCACTGCCGTCTGCAGCCCTCTCACAATACTGGACCAACTTCTGAAACACTTGTTCCCACGAGTCACATGGACTCAAAACGTGAGAAAATAGGGTCCTGGTTGAACAATGTTATGTTTTTTGTACCTGTGAGACACATTGTCACCCTGGATTTGAGAAGTGCTGCTATATAAATTACATTTTACTTCATTACAACTTCAAATTTAACTTTGTTTCCTTGCAGATTCAGCGAGCAGCGAACCAGACATATACTATGCTGATGTTAATATATCTGAAGACAGATGCAGTCCAGCTGGTGTGCAAACACACCAACAGGTAATGTGATGGAAATTATATCCCGTTTCCAGGCAATGCTGTTGTCAGCAGTGTTTGCATAGTTACCCTTCCCAAAGTAAATTTATCATGTCTCCTAGAGTCACTCAGGGTTTAAAGGTGGCGTCTCACATCTCTTAGCCAACATGTCTGTCCTCATGTAGTTTACTGTAAACATACAGATATCTAGATATCTGTCAACTACAAACATTTTTGTAAATTATGTTTTTAGGTCACTACATATATATTTTGTAAATTATCTTCTTATATTTCTTATATTTTTTACTTCTTTTTGCACTATATCTTCTTCTTTTTACTCTTGTAAGGAGCACCTGTAACGACAACAATTTCCCCTTGGGGATCAATAAAGTATTTCTGATTGTGATTCTGATTAAAATCTGCCGCTCTCAGCCAAGCCACCCAAGAGTCATCTCAAATAACCAGGACAAACAGTTTACCTGCCAACTGGCCAGCAGCATCATATAGTAAAGCAAAAGCTAAATATTGACTTGCATCTGTCACATATCTCCTACATAGCTTAGATGGTTTGACTATCACTTTAGCACTGTCTCAAAGTCCTCATGCCACTCACTTCCTTTGTTTTTTTCTTCCAGCAGGGAAATTTACCAGATTCATCAGAATGTGCCGACGACTCCAATCTAACAACAGTCTATTACAAACTGGAGGCTCATCGCATGTTGCCGATTACAGACACTGCTTATAATGTCTGAGAGCAAACAATGGACTGCTTACATCAATCATCAAATACGGCAGCTTTGCAAGTTGTCCTACATTTCAGACTACGAGGCCAGGTGCTCTGAGTTGTCAGCAACAGTTCAGTTCTGAACTGAAGGTCCACCTGGTGTCAGCAGAGAGTCCATTGTCTGTTGGTGTGCTGTCTGACTGCTATCTGGGACCCCTTCAGCATCCCTTTTGGACGTATCAGTCTCTGTGTCAATTTCTGCTCGTTACATCTTACAGTGTTATTCAAAGTTGACCTCTCTCGTTGTAGGAAACGTGGTTAGGTTTAGAGAAGTGATCTGACAACTGTGTCACCTGACGACTAGACATACACCAGTAACTGCATTATGTGGTTAAAAAAACTCAAGTTGACTTTTTGTTTCACATGGGACACAAACAGCAGTCTCCTAGGTGAAAGTCCTGTGTGTGTTTGACCCGTCCACAACACCCGTCTTTCCACCGTATTCTGTATCAGGTGGTATTAGGACCCAATTGCAGAGGCCAGGCCATGAAAACCAGGAGCAGTCTGTAATGATGCTTACTGTTACAGCACAGCAGATACAGGGCAGGACCAGTAAACAGCACACAATACAGTTCAGCACTCCACCAAAGTCTCTCCGCAAGGTGCTTGGCAGCCTGGCCGAGAGGCAGGTGAGTGAGTGGAGCAGGCAGGGGATGTAGTCATGGAGGTAGAAGATACGGAACCGACTAAATACACAGTCCAGGTAGGTGAACCAGTAGGAGACAGACAGAAGGTAGGTCAAGGCCAGATGGAGAGTCAGAGAGCCAGCAGGTAAGTACTCTCAGGACGCACATACAGTGGGGAGTGTGGCGACATGGTGAAAATCTTTGGACTGCAGGAAACCACAGATAAGCAGACTGGAACCCTCACAGTGTGGTGCCGTTGTGGGATTGTAACGCCAAGCAGCCACAGGCAAACAGGAACCAAGGATGTGGAAGCAGATGTTGTGGTCAGAAAGACGCAAGCCTGGTGCGTTCACCTGGAATCAGACGAAGCAGGCAGGTCAGAGACAGGCAGGGTCTGCAATGGGAAATCAGTCCGGAAGAAAGTGCCAAGGAGTCTTGCATGAGTGGCGAATAACAATCTGGTAATAAGTGTCTGTGAGGCCAGTATATATACTGACTGTGAGTGATGAGGAACAGGTGAACTGAGTTGCCTTGATGAGGTGGGTGTGACTGAAGCTGAGGCTCTGGAAACTGAGCACTCTGACTTTCTGGCTTTTTCTACTTATTGCTGCAGACAGGATTACATAGAGTCAGTTGAAAGCCCGGGGCTTCTCATAGAGACACTGTAGGTTGCCTTGTGCATCAGTAACAGAAGGTAAGGGCTGCTGACCAGGCTGCTGTATTTGACACCCTGGGAATGACAACAGGTTGCCCACATACATGGACAACTGAGTGATTCCAGAGACAGTGGAAGATATAATGGTCTTGATTTACTCATATCTGCCATGTTTGTACACAATCCAGAGGACAGATTTGATGAATGTATTTCATTTTTCATTTTTTATTTATTTTATTGTTGATGTTGTTATGTATGTATTTTTACTGAGTCTCTGTTTCACATTATTAAAAAAAAAAAAATAAATAAAAAATTAAGCTTAATTCTAAGTGAAGCCAGCGCTTATGTGCCTTTAACCTGTGTTCTTTCTAATAGCCAGCAGGGGACGACTCCACTCATTGCACAAAAAAGAAAAAAGCCAGATTGAATACAAGTCTATGTGAAAATGCCTCTACTTTTCACTTTGTTTATTACCTTGGTAAAACGAATGAGTTTATAGTCCCAATCTCTAGTTTTCAAGTTGTCCTCAGTACAGCTTGGTGTTCATTTTGTGAATCAGGATCCCATTTAGAGAAAAACAGATAATAAAGCATGGTATAGAAATGATCTTTATTGTCACTGTGCCTCAAACAATTAAAACCCATTTAGCATCTCTTCAGTATGCTTTAGTGTATGTGGCTACCTTGTGAATGGCAAGTAGCTACCATGGCGTTGTCCTCAGGTTCTCAATTAGATCCACCCTCTCATCTAAATATGACGGCACTGGCCAAAATGCCAAACTAAAAGCTTCAAAACAGTAGTCCTCAAACCAGTGGGTGATGTCAGTGGCTTCTTCTTTTATACAGTTAATGGTTATTGATTACTTTGACTTTATAAAGCAGTTGGTTGTCGTCAGTTTTTTAGGATGACCTCCCCATTATCATAAAACCTTTGTTTACTGTTCTGTCCTTCGTCACCTTCACAACAGATGGTAGCCATGGAAAAAGAGTACAGTCATTGTTTAATAGCCTGCAGCAGGTGCAACTGATACAGTGCTATAAAGAAACGGTTTCATTTATAGATAGAAGGAAAAGAAAAACAGTACACGACAGGTTGCTCAGTTACATGTGGGTTAATACTGTGTAATCATGTTTCCTTACAGGATTATCTCTCAACTGGCTCTGCCAGTCCATATAATGTTCATTTCCTCGTAGACATAAGCAGACCTGCCATCACTTGATATCACTGACAATACAAGTTATATGTATTTACATGATAGATGAATGTATTTTAACATTGAAACACATTTTAACATGCCATCTGATACACTTATTTTGGTGTTTCTAAATATTTCTGCATTCTGAGGTCTCAAAACAGTCTTGGGATTACATAAACTGGATATAACTGTAAATCAGAGAGTTGACAGTCATACTCTTTAGGCCATTTCAGTTCTGCACACAGTACAATTAAAGGAAGGAAACGCTTAAGTAATTAGTAATATGGTCATTTCTACAATTAATTATTGATTTTTAATGGGGCGTTTTTTCTGACCACGGAAGCTGAAGCAGGAACTGGTTAACAATTTGTACAAAGTTTAAAAGGTCCGGAGTTGTGTCAGAAAGTTTGACTTTGGCTCCCTCCAGTGCTTGCATTAGAAAAGATAATGTGGCAGACAGTAAAACATGCTGCGACCAATCATGACCGCATTAAAAATTCCAAGATATGAGATGAAATCGTTATAATAAAGTCACCTACAACATGTTCAAAGACTATCAGTTTAACTTCACAATAGATTATGTATATTTCCTCAGCTGTGAAGGAAGAGATTTACCATTACATTTCTCTCAGTCACTTTGATCAGCCTGCATTTGATTCTGTTCACACTGGCACACTTGCAATCTGCAAAGGCCACAACTTGTTGCACTGGATGCGAAAATCAAATGTTGTTTATTACACTTACTATATTAAAAAGAACAAAGTGCTTGCCTACTTATCTAAAAAGTACTTAAGATGAGCACGATGATAACAATAATGTTTCTCACAGACTCCACTGTCCATGTTGCTGTTTATTGATTAACTTTTTGAAATGAGTGGTGATTTGGATACAGTTCTCCAACACGTTATGTCATATATGTTACTTTATATTATTGTGCCATGATTCATACATAAAATAGCCACATGGGAATGTCTGTGTGTGGCTAATCCAATGAATGGTTCATTATCACATTGATCCCAGTAAAAATGATGCACAGGGGGCGCCCAGTAGCTCAGTAGGAAGGGCACCATGGCAGATGCCCCATGCACAAAGGCAGTGTCCTTGCTGCAGTGGCAGAGGGCTCGATTCCAGCTCATAGCCCTGCGCTGCATGTCACCTTCAAACTGTCCTGTCACTTAAGCCCCTAAAAAATCTTAACATAAATTATATACAGTATCACAATCAGACATAAAGCAGTTCAGCTCATACAGAGGCCTCATACACCTACATATATAAAAGACATAACTACTCATCTCAGTCAGGTGAAAATCTTTGACAGTGACAAAATGTAGTTGTGGTTTTGTTTCTCTTGGATTCGGCTTATTGGGTTATTGTTATTGTTTGTTTATCACTGTAATCATGATCATTCTCTGGTCCTCTACCTTTCAGCATAACAAAGACATTCAAGTATTATCAAAATATTTCAAATTCAAGTATTGCACGATTGAAGCCTTTCAATTCTGAAGTAATTTTCAGTATTATTTCTAATGATACAATCATTTTAAAATATCAGTATTTAACAACTGAACTGTAAGTAGCTGAGACCAGCAGCTCTGTAGCTTGCTCTGCAAAGCTAGTTAGGTTTAGGCACCAGAAACACTTGTCTATGGTTAGGAAAAGATCATATTTTGGCTTAAAAACCACCATTTGGTGGTACAAAATCTGCTGAAAAAAAGCTGGGACAGGTTGGTTAAAAACACTAAGGTCTGCTGGTTCAAACATTGCCAGGAAACGCTGTGATGTGTTGGTGAATAACGCCATGTTTAGGGAAAAAAAACACCCAGGTTCAGTGCCACAAAGTCACTGGAAATGCCGTGATGTGTTGCTTAAAAACAACTAATGTTGTTGATCTTGAACAGTGACCTGCAGCTTGGCAGACCACTGTTCAAGCAAACATTTTCCTCCAGTGACTGAGCCAGTTTTTGCCCTAGGAGGCTGAAATGTGGCACTGAGGTTGCAGCTATTGCGAATTCACGCTTGTCATGAATTAATTTGACAAAAGCTGTATGGCGTCTTCATGTTTGACCAAACAGGCCTATAATTTTAATACACATAATCCAACATGACATGATGTTGATAAGTTGGAGTCTTCCATGGTATCCTCTTGACGATGTACTCATGTAAGTCCTCCTCCCAACTGTTCTTCAGCCAGCTGAAACATTTGGCTGCCAAGTAGAGCGCACCAGCACCGAGGAGAAGCTTCATGAAGCTGATGCCACCACCACCACCTCCATTCCACTTCTTGTCTTCTTCATCAAAACCTGGAGACAGAAATTCACAAAGGGTCAAGCAGCGACCAAATGAAGCCTGTCATTCCTGCAATAAATAAGCTGTACTGGCAAGTGAATTATGATTTCTTTAACTACATCCCGTTAGAGAGGAGGTTCGTCAACATTCATCTTGGGGTTTCATGTGTGTAGCTTCTGAAATTGCTTCCTTCGCCTTTGTAGCATAGAGGTGAATGGAATTTTGTTTGTGGACGTCATAGCATTAAAAATGAATAAACCTTTCTTTTCAGACATAATACCCCTGTTACAGAATAATCCCCAGACCTCACTGCCAACAGTTTTCACAGGGACTGTTTCTTCATATCAAAGTAGCTCTTGTGATCGCATGTTCTGTGAACTATCCACATTAAATTGAGCATTTTTACTTGAAAGACACGTTAAGTTTTTTAAATGTAATTTTTCAATGCTGTGAGCACCACAAAACATTGCTTTCAAGGAACAGTACGTAAGATTTAGGGGGATTAGGTGGCATCTAGTGGTGAGGATTGCAGACTGCAACCAGTTGAAGCATCTCCTGGTTAGAAATGTTCAGTGTTCAGTGTTCAGGAGGTTTTTAACGGGAGCTGAATTATCCGCAGAGGTCCCTTCCTCTCCAAAAAAAACCCACACCTGGGCCCAATTGTTAAATTTTTTTTATCTGGATCAGAACGATCCAGGCTTAGAAATCCCATGTTTACTGTCCAGGATCAGCTAATCCATGTTATGTTTGTGCTGGTTTTCAAAACAACACTGAAATGAATCACTGTGAGCCAGATATAAACTTTTCAGGACTACCAAATCCAGATAATCAGCGCTCTAAATGGGACTACGTCTGCCAACATCATACTGCAGTTATCACTTATCGCCATAGGTCCTGCCAAAGAGACATGAAAATGCAAATGGCCCTATCTACTGTAGAGTCTGGTTTGGTTTGTCCATTCTGGGCTACTGTAGAAAGATGACGTTGTAACATAGCAATCTACATAAAGGACTCGCTCCCTATGTAGATACAACTGGCTCAGTCTGAGTAATGAAAACACAACAATTCTTATTTTCAGGTGATACACACTAAAGAAAAAGACTTATAATATTCCATTTCTGCAAATATATCCCCCCAAATCCTACACACTGGACCTTTAACAGCCGTTGTGCTAAGGTGGCACTAGATATCGTCAAAGACAGATGTATAAAAACCTAGGCGAATAAAACCAAAACTATCTTCATGGCTTGAGCTAAGAAAAAAAAAATATTTTGAGTGAACTGACCCTTTAATCCCTGCGGCCAGCCAGTCGCACAAGAACGGACTTTAATGTTCACATATAAATAATCCCATTGTAGAATTGTGAGACACTTACGGGAGTAATAGCTGAATGCATGTTCCCTTTTAGGTGGTCTCCACGTGGACAGCCAATAACTGTCTGTGTAGACTCTCGATCTCTTTTTGGCTTTAGGCTTCCTGGATATCTGTTGCACTTCACTGTAGCCAGTCACAAGTCCGCTGTTATTCGAGGTTATATTGACCATGCGGTTTCCATACTGGTCATAGCTGAAGGGCTCCATGTTTACATCCAGTTGCAGGTTAAAGGTTTCTGAGAAGAAACGCCAGTCATCATGTAATGCTGTTGCTACAGATCCATTGTAGTTCTGCATTAAGTTGTAGATTTCCTGGCCTGAAGGGTCTGGGTAGGGTCTGTACTCCATATTGTTAGCCTGGACCACCTGCATGTCTCCCCCGTAGCCTGTCTGGGTGAGAAAGGCGGTGAGATCTAGCTGCGGGTTCTGCAGGGCTTGGATCAGTTCAGGGCTGACTTCGTAAGTCCTGTCCGTGTTGAACATCCCAAAGGAAGCTCCGTCATGCTCTGTGACATACACCGTCTCCACCACCCTGGTTTTCACCTGGTAACCGATGATGATCCGGTCTATATTGTAGTCACCATCCAACCCATAATTTTCCCTCACGTATGCGGGGAGGTTTGCAGAGGCTGGGTAGGTTTCTGTGTTCAGGTTGCCGACTTCAAAGTACGTAGCCTGAGAGAGACAGATAGAGGGAGAGAGAGAGATCAGCAGCTGTATTGAATAAGATCAATGGGAGGGAATAAAGGTAGGCTGGTGGACTGCCGCATGAAATATGCATGGATGGATGGATGGATGGGAATAGTGACATTAGGGAATTGTGAAACATGGACGAACATTAAAAGAATACTTCATCCACAAAATGACCATTTGTACCTCACTTGCTCACCATGTTACCTTGAATTCATGAAGAAAACTTAATTTTTCTTGCACACCTCCATGATGAGTGAGAATCCAAAAAAGGCGAACATTCTTGATTAACTAAAGTCATGGAGGTCCACATTTAACAACAGCAAAACTATATTAAAACATCCGTTAACAACTCTCACACAACTCATGCAGTATAATCCAAGTCTTATTTATCCAGCTGTATGCTGTATGCTAGCTCCTCCTCCTGCAGTATTCTTGGGCAAGATACTGAACCCCAAACTGCTCAATGCATATGACGGTTTACACTGAGTAGCAGGTGGCATCTGTATAGTAGCCTCAGCCACCAGTGTATGAATGTATGTGACTGGGTGAATGTGACGTCCAGTGTAAAAGTGCTTTGAGTTTATTTACCATCTATTTCCAGCTATGTGTTTCGCTCCCTGAACAAGCCTGAAGACACATGTGAGTATGAGTTCCACTTGAGCAGAGTTCAAATGCACGTGCAGGCACTGTACTGACATATATAAAATCACATTGTTTTAGTGAAATGCATGCAACGTAGTCCCTGTTTACGTCAAGAATGTCTGCCTTTTTTTGGGTTCTCCATTCACCGTGGAGGCATGTGAGAAAAAGTAAGATGGAAAAATTAACACACTGCGAGTAATTGATATACAAATGACCATTTTGTGGGAGAAGTGTTCCTTTAAGGTAAAAAATGTAGTTCAAGGGTACCTCTATTTAGTATTATA
>JAPZEB010002641.1:0-13511 GCA_029783705.1 Chaetodon striatus
ATTATTATTATTATTATTATTATTTATTTTATGACTGAAAACATTATTTCAAATTAAAAAACAGTTTTCTATCGAAACAATTTCATATTTAGCAGGACCAAATATTGGTTCTCATATTGGCAGTTTTAGTTTTAATTAAAAATTAATGTTTTTAAAATTATCCAGGTACGCTTTTAATTTTTGTGTTGACCCAAAGGAAATTAAAGAATTAGAGATTAAAGGAAAAATAATGCAACATTTCTGAGGGCAGAGGCGCTGATGCTGTGAGTAAAAACCTAATGAGATACTGTACAGCGTATGAATCAACAAGTACTGAGTGAAAGTCAGGGGGAGCTGGTTAATTGAAACAGGGCTACGGTCTGCAGACTCTGAAAGCCGCCACTTCATTTGACACCTGAACAATAACCTCACTCAACAAAAGCTCACTGATTTATTTCCTTCAAACAAAGGAGAAGGCGGGAAATGGAACGCAATGCCGTCCTGCTGTGACGCATCAAGGTTAACCAACGATCCACCTTGACAACCTACCATTATGATTAATATCACTCAGTGTTTGATTGTGCAGCGAGTCAAAAGCTCGTTAGTCCTATTTGACTCATAGAGAGAGAACGAAACCTTCTGGGCTTTAAAGGTTTTCTTATGTCTGTTGGGGTTTTATGAGCTGATTTCTAACAGGTAACACAGTGAGTGTGAAAGAACTGTTAATTATATGGAAACAGAGTAAAAGAAAATACCTGCAGCTTTTGGGGGGCAGCTGTGCCAAGTGGAGCCAACTAATTCATCCAGATTAACATCCACATTCACTTCTTTTGATGAAAGAAGTATTCAGTATGAATACATTCATGTCAAAGAACTTCATTGTAAGCAAAAGTCCTGCATTCACAATCCAACTCAGATAAAAGTGTAGAAGTGTCATCAGTTCAATGTCCCTAAAGCATCAAAGATAAATGCACTTGTTCCATAGGTTTTAACAGGTTTGTACTACTTTTATAAATCTCCTTGATTATGATTGGCTGTGTTCAAAGCCATTGTAAAATACTCTATAACACACACCGCTGTGACTGACAATATCAGTGTCACTGCTTCAGTTATTCACCTGTTATCATTTGGGATGCAGAGCTAAAGAAGGCAACCACCAGCCGTCATTCAGTGAATGAACAAAAAAAAAACAAAAAACAATGCCATGAAAGTAAGAAAGACAGAGAGCCTACGGTGCGAAAGTAGCTTAGTCCATAGGGACTTGGGTAAGGAACCGGACAGTCTCCGGCTCAAGTCCCTGTCCAGACAAAATATGGAGTGTGGACAGGTAGCTGAAGAGGCCAGTTCACCTCCTGGGCACTGCCAAGGTGCCCCCCGGCAAGGCACTAAACCCAAGCTGCTCTGGGCACCTGTTCATGGGCAGCCCCCTTGCTCTGACATCTCTCCATTTATTGCATGTATAGATCCTGTTTGTGCATGTGTATGTATTTCGGGCCTGTGTGTATATGACAACAGAGTGAAAAAACTTAATTTAAGATATAAATTTATGGTTTATTTAAAGCATATCATCTTCTTTTTCTGTTTTCAGCAGTCAGTAATCCCTCTGTGTGTGGTTGCTGCACTGGAGAAATACCTGTCGTTGATGCTGCCCAGTCCACCGACATCATCTCTCCATCCAAAGTACACAAACTACACCAACAATCTATGGTAAGTTAATGATGTAAATTTAGGTAGCTTGCATGTCTTTATTTGTAGTATTATTGAGGAAACGCCCAGCTGGGAGTGCTTGAGAGTGCTTGAGAGTGATTTCGAGGCCGGGATTTTTTTTAGCTGAGACCCCTTGGTTAGGTCTTTTTGCCATGGTATAGAATATCTGCGGAGGAAAGATGTTGGCACAAGGTAGGGGACTTGCTCTGGATAAAGGAAAGGCAGAAGCACATAGGAAGAAAGGACGTATCCGCCAGTCTGTTCGGGTTCATGAGGGGAAGCATATATATATCTGTATGCAGTATATTAACATATTTCTCACCCATTGTTATTGTTCAGAAGATAGAAAATATACCTTTTATTAATCCCCGAGGGGAAATTCTTTTTTTTTTTTTTTTTTCATCTGTTGTCATATACACACACAGGCCTGAAATACACACACATGCACAAACAGGACCTATACATGTATGAAATGGAGAGATGTCAGAGCAAGGGGGCTGCCCATGGACAGGCGCCCCAAGCAGTTGGGTGTTCAGTGCCTCTCTCAAGGGCACCTTGGCAGTGCCTTGGAGGTGAACTGGCCAATGCAGCTACCTCTTTGGTCCAGACAGGGTCTTGAGCTGGCAAATCCTCTGGTTCCCAGCCCAGAGGTCTCGTCCTCTTCAAAACAAATGGACCCGGTGATTTAAACCAGTAAAAACACTGAATAAAGCAGTTCCATGTTAAAAAGTCTGTGTTTTTCTGACACTGCTTGTAGCAGAGGGGCTTCTAACTACAGTGGCTGATGTAAAACTGCAAATGATCCTATCTGGAGCCAGCCTTTGGTTTGTCCGTTCTGGTATACTGTAGAAACATGGCGGGCAGCATGACGATCTCCGTAGACAAGGACCTGCTCTCTATGTAGATATAAATGGCTCATTCTAAGGAAATGAACACACAATGATAATTATTTTTATGTGATTATACATTAAAGATAACATACTTAGCCCATTATATTATATCCCATTTCTGCCAGTATACCCCCCTGAATACTAAACACTGGACCTTTAAGAAGTTTGGAGGTGAAATGTTTCTCTGTTTCCACTGCTAACAACTCATGGACATCTAAACATGACAAGGAGCCCCAACTACACACCGATTTTCTATTTTTGTAAAAGGTCACAAACCAAAAAGGTTGAGAACCATTCGTTTGACTTTTAAAAACCCAACCTCCAAATTGAGTCTAAGTACAGCACCTGAGTAAATGTTACCTCTCCTCCACTGGATATTGTATAATTTTGCAGCTATTCTCATCTGAATCTGGCTTCCTTCCATCACATACACACACAAATATGTATATACACACACCACTGTGGTATTAGAGTGTTTGTAAATACTAAAGCCTGCCTCTGGCATCTCAGCATCCCCCTGACTTAGACTCCAGCATCTCATGAAGCCTGGCGAGCTCACAGACAGTTACCTCAGTGTTAGCTCTCACTGCTTGTATTAGCCACTCCATACCTGGAGAAAAGGGCACACTTGGCACCAGCACGCTGACCTACTTTTCACCATAAAAGCCTGACAGCCTCTGCTCAGCCTGGAAATGACTTGTTCTCCACTCGGAGGAGGAAGGAGTCTTTAAAAATCGGACAGTCTGGCCCGGTCAGCAGAAAAAGAAAGTTAAGGGATGTTGGATAAAAAGGGCTGGAAGTAAAAGTGAGTAGAACTGTGCAGCAAAATGATCTTGTGATCTTGAGTCATGGCAATCTGATTTAAAGTCACTTTAATCCTTCACACCTCCTTCCCAGCTCCCACTTTCCTTTTTACATTTAGCACATTTTACACTTCCATTTCAGGCACTTAGATGTTGCTCCAGTCTTAACCTAGAAAGAGTGTGACAAAGATAAAAACTTAAATAACATCAGAATTAACAAGCACTATTACTGGACCTCTGAAACATGCGCACCATGCAAAACAGACTCACTGAAACTGAGCTATATTGTCTTATTTTGCTGCTCATGGCAATGAAAGCATTAGTTTAGTGGCAAGAAACCGTGATTCCCACCGCCAACCATTGAACAATTCAACATGCCACATGTGATCAAGGAAAGCGATGGCACGGGTATGTTTGAAGAGTCTGAACAAAGACTAAATGTGCCCAGAGCTGCTATCATAGACACAATAAGCAAGCAGATTGATATGCTATTTTAGGACTTTGACTTCATCCTGAAAATCAGCAAGATGTTTGTGGATCCTCTCATGGAACCTGCCGAGAAAGCTGTGACAAACCCCATTTCAAAATCAGTAAAGGAATCCCAGAAGTATGAATTCAAAAACTTGATTGGAAAACTTGATGAAGTACAAAAGAAATATGATGATTCAGAGCGCACCTTCCGTGAACAAGAACAGTAATCTAGTGGGAATTGTCTTGCTGTTCTTGGAGGACCAGACAAGAAAACACTATAAAAAACAATGTCAACACAAAGGTGCAACTCTTTGTGATTGACAGATGTCATCGCCTTGGACCAAAACACAACAGTAACAAAGCCAAACCAAGCGGAGGAATTATTGTCAAGGTTGCTCAATACAACATCAGCAATGGGGTTTTCAAAGCAAAGTTTCAAAGAATCTACACTTAAGATGCACACTGGAGAATCTAAAAGCTGTGAGAGTGAAACTGCTTTATAACTTGCATAAAAAATCACACAGATGAGCTTGTGGCCAGAAGCACTTAACATAGACACATCTACCTGCTTACAAATTCAAACCAATGGTATGTTGGCAGTAAACCAGTAGTTTTGGATGACTTAAAACTTCTGGTCCCACTTCAGGCCATATATGAGGAGTCACAAAACACAAAAGAAATACTTCCACCATCCTTGAGACTTGCAATAATAACATTAATTCTTAAGCCAAACAAACCCCCAAATGAGTGCTCCTCTTTCAGGCCAATTATTTTAATGGGTTGTGGCACTACAATACTCTCCAAGGCTATCGACAGAAGACTAGAATCACACCCTCCACACCTTGTTTGTCATCAGCAAAATGGCTTTGGCAAAAATAGACACAGGTTTTGCAATATTTGGCGTGTCTTGGATATATTGCATTAAAAATACAATTTTAAAGATCCAGCTTTGTTATCCTTAGACGTGTGCCAAGCCTTTGGCAGCATGTAGTGGGGATATCTTTTTAATGTGCTTCTTGGTTTTGGAATTGGTGTAGATTTTCTGAAGTGGATACGCCTCTTTTACACAAGCTCAACCGCTGGGATATTGACCGATAATAACGTTTCCAAACCATTTATTCTCCAATGATCAACCAGGAGGGGTGTCCCTTATAGCCTTTGCTATTTGTATTGGCTATTGAGCAATTGACTTTGGCCATAAAAGCTCATGAAGTCATGTCTGGTATTACTGTTGGTAGTTATGAACATCACATATGTTTGTACGCAGACGATGTCATACTTTTCTTAACGAGTTTGAAAGATAGTAAGTTTGGATGACTTGATTACATTTCTTTTTATTTACTTCTTGTTGGCTTGGATTTGACATAGTTGTTTTGGCCTCTTTGTTTGCATTAGACATTGAATTGAAATATTGGTCATTAATCTTCTGTCTTTTGTCAGCTTTTTCGATGTTAGGATTGGGTCTTAAATTTTTCATCACTCACTTGACATTCTTCATATCACCATCACACTTTGTATAGGCATTGATGATACAAGCTTAAATGGAAATTATGCAGTCCTTGAACAGCATTGCTCTGACATTGGTGGAAAGCTAAACTATAAGTGTTTTACACCTGACCAGCTAAAATAGGTCGTAGTTTTGATGTAACTGGCTGCAGTGAGACCTGGCCTAATGATGCATCATATGGGCATATTCTGAACCTTGATGGTTACAAGTTCTATAACAAAAATAGACTTGGCAGACCAGGTGCTGGAGTGTGTCTATATGTAGATTTAGGACACTGTGTTAACATTTGTGATGACCTCATTCATCATTAAAGATGGTCACTCTATTCTCTATTCATTGAAATAATTGTAAAATGATTTAAAAAAATGGCATTATTGAAGTGACTCATTGACCTTGAGACTCTGATTTTGACACTTTCAAGATTAAACTGAATTAACTTTTATATTGCATGAATGAAATATTAAAATTGTTTTATTCTTTTAACATATGACATTGATGTTTATAAAGAGTTTAAGATTTTTACATTAACCAGAGTAACAGACTCCAGCAGGTCAGTTATTAATAACATCACTACAGATATTTGCAATGCTTGGATTTACTCAGGTGAAATACTTTTGGACATTACAGACCATTTTTATCTTAAACTCTCCATTGATTTTGTTCTGAATGAAAATACATGCAAGCCAAAACCTGGGATTCAGTCTATAACTGTAAGGATCCAGACACTGCATTTAATGCTTTAATTGATGCATTAACTGACTCCATTGATAGCACCAACCCTGAAAAGATCATTAAACACTGAGCTGCAGATCAGAAATTGTGGCTTACTCTGGTATTGTATGATTCATTAACAAAAAGAAAAACATCAATGATCTAGGTGATGCAGTTAAATAATCATATATAAAATACAGAAATAAGCTCCCTCGTGTAATATAAATAAGTAAGCAAAGACACCAAACTTATCTAAAGCTTCTCAGGGTGATCAAAAGCAGTCCTTGAAGGTGTTGATGATAGTCATCAGCCAGGGCCACAAAACCACTGTTCCTTCTGACACCAAAATCAAACACCATGCCTGCCATGATTTTGACATTACTGATCTTGTGGATAGTTTCAGCAATCATTTTATCTCCCTCAGTGAAAAGCTCTCAAACGTAATAAGCCAATCAAAGGGTGCTACTCTTAGACAATATCTTCAAGGCAATCATTTGAATTAGTTCTTTTTGATGCCAACTGACAGAATAAAGTCTCTTAATTCATTATGGACATGAAAAGCTCACATACAGCTGGTGCAAATGAAATCTGTGGCAAAATTCTTATAGTGACTGTTGATGAAATTATGGAACCTTTTGTTTACTCTTTTAATATCCCTTTACTTTATGGGGTTTTGTCTACAATAACAAAGATTGCCCAAATTGTACCAGTCTGGTGGTAAAAATAAATCACATAACTACCAACCTTCAAAGTTCTGAAGAGAATTTTGCATATTAGAATCAGTGATTACTTAGATAAATAAAGTATTCTTGTCCCATCACACTTTGGGTTTAGAAAAAAAGCACTGAAACTGACACTATTGATAAAGATGATTGCAGCATTGGAGCTTTCCTTGACTTGTCAACTCATTGGGCAAAAGGACTTGCATTTGTATAGCACCTTTCTAGTGTTCCAACCACTCAAAGTGCTTTTACTCCACATTCATACACAGGTGGCCTAGTGTACTGTACAATGTGCCACCTTGACCAAGGAGTCAGGGATCAAACTGCTGCTCTTCTGATTGGTAGACGACCCAGTCTACCTCCCGAGCCACAGCTGCTCCTTTGATACCACTGACTTTGAAATTCTTCTGAACTTCAGCATTATAGTATCAGAGGCACAGCGCTCAGTTAGTTCAGAAGCTATATGTATTAGAGGGAGAAATATGTATATGTCAGTGGTCTCAAATCTCAAAATAAAATCATCGAGTATGGCGTCCCCCAGGGATCCAAGTTAGGGCCATTTCTCTTTATACTGTATAATAATGATTTTGTGAATTCTACTAGTTTTACACAAAGTATTATTTGCCAATGATACAAATTGATTCTTATCTCACAAACATCTAAATGATCGGCAAAAGAATCAAAAAGAGGAGCTGATTAATGTGAATACATAATTTAAATGGAATAAATTATCCTTAAATATAAGCAAGACAAACAAAATTATTTTTTGTTTCAATAGAAATTGAAATAATGTTTGTATAAAAGAACACAAAAAAACGATTGGGTTATTCAGAGAGTGAAATCTGACAAATTCTGGGGGCAAATATTGATGAATTTTAAACCCCACACCACTTAAAGTACATTTAACCTTACACAAGTCTTTATTGGGCCCCATAAATTACTGTAATGTTATATGGCGTAATACCATTCCCAACTATCTTACAGAATTACCAACGCTGTCTCCTAAAAATTATATTTGTATGTTACTACAGTACTTTCTTAATTCCGTTGTTGTGGCAATGTAATGGCTGCATGGATTATGTTTAGAGACAATGTTTCTTTCAGGTAACAAAACACTACATTTATGTACCGCATATTGCAAGGAGAATGGCGGGCTTACAAAACGCAGGACTGTGACACCAAAACCCTGGGTTCACGTTCAGACTATTGTCTTACAGTACATTTAGGCAACAAAGCACCTTGATGAAAGCTAGGAAAAGACCGTGATTTAGTTACATGTAGTATTAAAAAAGGAAATAAAAATGGAGACTGTATTTCAAGATTGCCTGTTTGGACAGGAAACAGCTGAAATATATTGTCAGTGAACATTTTGCTGATATGTTCACTATCAACATTTTTAAGACTTGCTAAATATGTTAATTAGCAACATTTCTTCATAATGTTAATAAAATATGTAATTGGGTCATTATGTTTCCCTCAAAACCTATTTGGTCTTCTAAATTAGTTATATATAAATGTACATAAGGGCTAAAAAATTACAGATTTCACTGAAGAACATGTCATACCATGGTCCAAAATGCTTCCACTGACCCTCTTTTCCAAAGCTGCAGTCTTCTGAGGTTTACTGAATGTAATATCTTTCATAATACTTGTATAATGTTGTGTATATGCTCAACAACTGACTTTGTGGCCTCAGTCTGATTTACTTTCTGTCTCATACACATTAGATTGTAAAAAAGCATCTTGTAAAGGGTAAAAACTCGTAAACTTAAATGTACAAGCTTTAGTGGGGTTTGCAGAGGTCCACAGGTATGGAATACGATTGATAACACCATAAAAAAATATTATCTGTGTCTGTTTTCAGAAGGAGCTCTAGGCAGCAGTTACAACAAAAACATGTTGAAGCTTGAACACTCTTACCGGCTGGAGGCTTATGAAGTAGTTACTCTCACATCCACCTAAATTGTACTGTTACTTTCACTTGCCGTATGTCTCGATTTATTGTATCTTACCTATAGCCAGTGTTCAGACGATGGATTAAATATCTTTGGACCATTTAGTAGTTAGATTTAGGGTAGTTTAGTCTGTAGGTTATAAATGTTCATCTTTAATCCGTGCACTTTAAAAAACTTAAAAAACTATATATGACGTTCTCGTCAACACATTCTAACTCCGCCTCGTCACTTATTGACGCTTGGTCTCAGACTGTCTGGTGCTGTTAAACAAAAGCTGCGCAACACGCTGATGTGAAAGGACAGCTTTTTCCTTGGTGTCTGATGCTGGAAGTCACTGACAAGCGCTGGATTTCAATGACTTCGGCATGAGACTGGGATGTTTCAGTAAACACATACGTTAAATACTATCTATTTAATACCTGGGTTCCTATTCTAAAGCTCTAGATAGCATATCAGGATGTCCATTTTCACATCTCCATTTAGTCTTCTGATTTTCGTTTTAAATATTTTTCTGAATGAACTGAACTGACTGAGTGAATTAGGAGCCTCCTGGAAGTTAAATAAAAACCCAGCTGGTCTACTTCCACTTCAGTTTCTCCCAGTATGTAAATCAAAAGGTATTTAACGTCACAGGTCAAACGGTGCTGCTGGTAGTTTATTCCCAAGGTGCCCTGTGTGTGCATGTGTGTATTACATTCTGTTTACCATCCAAATGAAATCTCAGCTCTCAAACTACATTAAGATACCCATTACCGAACACGCACAGGATGGCAGCTCGGTAAATGTATCACTGCAGATGTATGTTACCCATCCACAGCCCACACCAACACATTTTTCATGGATAGTGAGGAATATATCTGCATCGGAAATATATCAAGAGCGCCATTTTCTAGTTTCTAAGCACATGGATTTTTAACCTTGGCTTCTGTGCTGGGGCACAAAGCATCTCCACTAAATTATCTATCTGTACTCTACTCTATTGCAAAAAGACATCTGTACTCAGATACTTAATATCTTCCAATCTATTAGGAGGGTGCAGCGTGATAAAAGAAATATACTTCCCCTCAGGTGTTTTGATGTTCTGTGATAAAATCATACTGTTGCAGCTCACACACAAGCGAAAGCTGAGAAATATTGCCATGAAGCCTCCGCTGTGTTGTAAAGCCTCCTGCCGTCATTTTCCCACTCCCACTCTCTCTAAGTCTGGAACACATTAAGATACTCATTTGGGCTGGATGTATTGTCTAAATCTGGTGTTTCTTGCCAAGATGGAGAATGGGCTAAATCTGCAGGGCGTTTGGCTGGAGGCTTGGTGTCTCCCCCGACAGGTACAATGCTCGATAAAACTCATGATCTCCGTTCACTGCCCTGGATTAGGTGTTTCTTATTGCATCATTTTCTCTGCTCTGTGGTGAGAAGGGGACTCTTGAAGAGAGTAGTACTAGCTGAACAACTGACTGCAGGGGCCTCATCTGTAACCACTGTGTACGCACAGGAAAGGGCATGAATTGGCAAACACAGGTGGTGAGGTGGTGAATTGAAGCCAGATTGTAGACGTAAATGTGAGAGGAATCACTGTATGCATGATAATGCTCCTGATACATTTAATCTCACTTTTCATCACGTTACTGTCAATTTACTTTATCATAAACATTTAGTCCAATGGTGTTATGTGTTCTCGTGAGCAATAACTACTCCATAAGCAGTAAGGATGGGGGAATAAATCTATACAGCATAGTATCATGATATTTCGGTGGTGATCTTGTATCAATACATGGACTTGGCATGTTTATCAGAACAAAGATGGAGGCACCGGAGAAAGAAATGAGAAATCGTCTTCTGGACTTATTTTGGATTCTTTAACCCAGAAGGAAAGAAGGACTTGAGAACATGAATATGAGAATAAAATACCCTGGGAATACTACGAGCATAAGGGCTGACCTCACACTTCACCATCCAGAGCATGAGCCACTAACGGCCAAGCTAACGCTAAACCTGCCAACCAACACTGGACACACTTGGCTTGACAAAACTGCCATCCAACTCTGAGAGAGCGAAGAAAGTAACACAGTCCATCACCTACTTCATGTGCAAAGATCTGCGTCCATACAGTGTTGCTAAAACAAAAGCTTTTGTTACATGCTAAAAACACGCAACCCAGGTATTTGACTGTGCCCAAGCTCCACGGAGAAGTGAAGCATAAAGCGGAGGAATTTTTGAGTACAGCAGGAAGTGTGGTGTTAACTTGTGCTGCCGGGACTGCACATTATCTCACAGAGGACTGGGTACTGCTGTCTCACATTTTCCAAATCAGAGCAATACACCAAAATCACACTGTGGCAATCATTGCAGACCTCCTGCAAAATGCAGCACAGGATTGCTGACAAAAACCTAATGTTGTAACAGACAACGCTTGAAGCATGGGTGTTGACATTGAGTTAGGCGGATACCTCACACACTTAATCTGTCCTCTTAGAGGGTGTTAAATTTGCCCACAGTTCAGTCTGTCAGGTGTGTGCAGCATTTCTGGCAGTTTTATGGCGGTGTTTGTCACTTTGTCTGTTTTGCATCACATTTTGCTGCAATAAAAATGATAAAAGTCAGATTAACAGACTGAAAACTTTATCTGAGGAGGTAAAACTGATGTTAACAAAGTTCTTTGGTGAAATAATTTTCAGTTGGAAAAAAAGATAATAAATAGCAAGATATTGTATCATAATATTAAAATAATATCATATTGTGGCCTAAGTGTCACAATAATATCGTATCGTGGGTCCTCTGGCGATTCCCAACACTAATCAGTTGTTAAAGATATCAGCCAACTCAAATCTCAAATCAAACTCTGCTCAGTATTACATTCGTGCAGTCTCAACATCACATTCCCCTCATGGAGTACCAAGGACAGAGCTGGACTGTGTGATGGTCAGCTGTTGAAATGCTGGATGATGCCAGGCTGTAGCAGGTGGCAGGTGGCCGGATTCAAGAAAGTCTGGCCTGATATTAAGTGTAAACACACTGAGTCTTTTTCACCTCATACCTGTTAACTTAAAAAGTTATCGTCATTGGATGAAGACATCCAAGACTGAACAACAAATCACATTAAAGAATCGCAGAAAATCTTTCTAATAACATCTTCTTATGTTGTGTATATATCACCAAGTAGGATTTTAGTTTTCATGTAGTTTGGTGTGTTAAATCACTGCAGTGAACACGACTGTGAGACGGCGCAGGGGCTGCCAAACACACTCGCTTTCTCTAGTCACTTCACCGGGCACATCTTCACCACCTGCACATGTGGGTTGTGTGAATTAGCAGAGTCAGTGGGGTGCAATTATTTTTATTCCTTTTGTCTCTACTTTTAGATTGAACCACTTTTTTTTTTTAAGTCTCATATACCATCCTGTTTTATGAATTCACTGCATTAACAGCAGCAGCATGTTTCCACTTTGCACTCTGCATTTGCTTTTGTTTTCCTTCACTATGATGCCAGCTGCCATGGCCACCAAACAATATGTGCTTTCTAACCTCCACCTCACCCACAAGCACTGCGATTTCTGTAACAGAAAATGTCTTTTCTTTGTCTTCCTCTCAGCTGTTGCCATGATTTATTGAAAAGAATCATTGATCAGCAGGCTGTGTCTATGCAGCAACATTCTTTAGGTGCTTTGCATTGATCATTTGTAGTTTAATTTGTGGGGGTGTGGAGGGCAGGATATGAGGCTGATCCACGTGCAGACAATTCTAAGTTGATTTGGAATTTCTAAAAGGAAACAGGGATATGCACTGTCAACAGGACTAAAACTAACATGGTTACAGTTAGGGATGCACCAATTCTTTTGCTGCACACTGGTATCAGCCGATATTTGGCTTATTGTCTGTTTATCGGCTAATAAGATGATATTAACTGATGGGAGTGGCAGTTGTTTTTCTGTTGTGTTACACTTTTGTGCGGGCAAAAAAGAAGGACTTGAGACTAACAGTGTCCCGTCGACAAAGGTCTTTCCCAGGACACCGTTGGGACGTAAGGGTGCAGTAAACTCACCATTGAGGCATCAGAGGACGTACCCTATTGTTTCCCTGATGCTTCATTATAAACAACATATCCATGATATACTCTGCAGGAGAAGAGCTAGTTAACGTTAGCTGTTAGCAGCCGGAGGCCAGGAACTAACTGCTGATGGAGTCACATCATGATGTAACTGAATGCAACTCAAGCTCTATTCAGTAAAAATGAGATTTGGGTGCAGGTAAATTATAATGTTCTCATGATGTGTTCAAATATAATCTTGTAAAATGTAGTTTTCGGCAAGAAACTTGAATAAATACAGCTGTTTGAAGGATAAATTTGTTGATGTCTTCACAACAATGTAGCATAAATATTAGAGAATGAATTATAATAGGAAAAAAAGTTTTCATGGAAATGGTTATTTTAAAGGTTGTTACATAAATGTGTATGATTGAATTTGTGCTCATTTTAAAGGTAGTGTAATGAGGGACTGAATGAGTTCAGATAGTTAGGTTGATTTTTTAGGTGAAGATGTCTTTGTTTCACCTGGCATAATAGGGGTAATAAATAACAACATGAACAAAGTATCAGCTAGAGGCTGCCCCCGACTAAGAATAGTCGACCAATTGTCGCCATTTAGGGCCATTAGTCGACTAGTTGCCCGCATGTTTATGATATTAATATAATGATTAAATGATATATTTTGGTGGTTTGAGTTGAAGGTGTGAGAAAGAATAGTCTCAGTAACATTGTTAACACT
>JAPZEB010002733.1:0-13502 GCA_029783705.1 Chaetodon striatus
TGGACGACATGCTATACTATGACGTTTTTTCATGATTTTGGACGACATGCTATACTATGACATTTTTTCATGATTTTTGACGACATGCTATACTATGACGTTTTTTCATGGTTTTTGAAGACATGCTATACCATGACGTTTTTTCATGATTTTTGACGACATGCTATGCTATACTATGATGTTATTTCATGATTTTTGACGACATGCTATACTATGACGTTGTTGTCATCGTTTTGGACGACATGCTATACTATGACGTTTTTTCACGAATTTGGACGACATGCTATACTATGACTTTTTTTTCATGATTTTTGACGACATGCTATACAATGATGTTTTTTCATGATTTTTTACGACATGCTATACTATGACTTTTTTTTGTGATTTCTGACGACATGCTATACTCTGTTTTTTCATAATTTTCGACGACATGCTATGCTATTAAGTTTTTTTGTAATTTTTGACGACATAGTATTCTGTGACATTTTTCTTCCTGATTTTTGACGACACACTATACTTTGACGAAAACAGGCAAGGGGCTAGGGGCAAGGGCCAGCGTACAACAGGCAATGGGCGTTGGTGTGAGGTCCTGCCCAATGCTGCTTGCAGCTTTCATTATGAATTATTATTTTTATTGTAACTGTTTTTATTATTATTGTTATTACAATTAATGATAATAATAATATTAATAGAATGGAATTAGATAGAAATAGAATTTATGCACATAGAATGGAGGCATGGGGTAGGGGTGCTGAGGGGGCTGCAGCATCCCCCAAAAAAGTATTATGAATACCATCAATTCATAAAAAAAAGTTTAAACTAAGCATTAAATTCATAGTATATCCTGTGAAAGCCCAGTTCAGACAAAGATTGATGAGTTAAATCATTTTAGAATGCTGCAGAGAAAAGTTTCAGCAGTGTGAACTGGCCAGACTGGGCTTGACTCGAGCTGGCTGATAGTGTAAAGTGCAATTAGGCTTGTCAAATCGCTGGCAGCTGGTTTTAGAACGTGAAGCGCATCACCTGTCTCTACAGCCAATCGGCTTGTAGTTAAGTTTGCCGGTTCACTTGCTGTGGCAGGTGCTCCGTCCCCACCTCTATTTCCATCCTCATGGTGAGCTGGTTTTGGATGGTGAGTCACTGCTGCTGCTTGCTGTATGTGTAACTCGTCCCCTTACAAATCTTTGATCTGAACTGGGCCTTACACCTTATATTGTTATGTAAAGTTAAAGGTGTTGTATATAAAATGTCTGTATCATCACAGCACTGCTGCATTTTTAGTGGTTAGTGGGTGTTAGTGTTTTTTTTGGTGCAGTGGAAAGGGGCAAAACTACCAAGCAGAAGAGCAATGTACAATTGATTCATGTCAAACACAAACAAGCACACAAACAGTCACTTTAAATAAATGCTCTGTCTCTTGCATAAGCAGCATAAAGTTGTATAGCACGGGTGCTGCAGTGATAGTTTCTTTTATCACACATACCGATTTTTGTGCAGCACATGCGACAGCCCCGACATACCCCCACAGAAATCAGTCAGAGTGGATGCAATATCAAACTAAAGGTAGAAACAGAATGTAACGACTATGAAAGGAATATTGGGGGCAAAGTTCAAGATGAAGGTTTGTGGGAGACTTAAGCATTTTCACTAGTTTTACACAGAGGGAAGGAGAAATAATACATAAAACAAACAAAAAAAGAGACATACCAAAGAGGTTTGGTATGTTCAACCCTATGTGAAGAAAAATCTGACTTTGATGGCGATGGTAAACTTGTATTGAATTAGATCTGTGAATGAAGTGCAGTTAGATATATGTAATGACATGTACAAGACCTAAGTTGGATTGTCACCAAGTTGTCACAATACCTTTTCGAGCCAAAAGCATATACTGTATATTAAATGGAACCATAGAACAAACATCCTCATGACCTTGCTATAATGACAGCCAGAGCAGAGGGAAAGTAGTCTTGACTAAGGGCACTGAATATGGACAGTGTTTGCTAATCTTTTAATGGGATAGAACAGTCACAACTGAAAACTATTTAGAACTAAATTAAACATGGGTCGTAGAAATCAGGCATGGACAGCAGCAAAGGAAGCCTACAATATTTAAAGACAGGGGGCACTACAAAGTTTTAAAACACAAAGATTCCATATAATAAAAATGTATCTTGGACTAATGCACCGTCATAACCTAAGACAATGAAAAATGAAAACTGTCCACAAACTGTAGAGAGATCAGAGCGAAGCATCCATCAACAATGGATGGCATTGAGTTGCTGCCATGTGATTGGCTGATTAGCTATGTGCATTATCAGGCAGTTGAACAGGTGTACCTAACAAAGTGGCGGGTGAATGTAAGTCCCCAAGTAACCAAGTAAACTAAATTATTTCAGTGTTTTTAATGGAACTGCTACAGTTGTATCCATTCAATCCATTCATTAGGACACTGACACTGAGTGAGAGGCAGGCTACACTCTGGATGGTTTGCCAGTCTATCGCAGAGCTAAATTGTCATTTTTCTCCCGACAAGCATCTATATGGAGACAATAAACTGGTGAGGCGGATCATTGTCTCCAGTGAATGCGTTGATGACGTGGTTGGACCACCATATACTTGCAGTGCCTCGCAATGGGGTATTGGAACTGATTGTAATGGTGTACAGAGCTTTGGCCTTCCCTCAAGAGTAAGCTGTGACCATGAAGAACACAGCGGTTGCCTGGTGCTAGAGAGAAGGGGTTGAATGCAGTGTCTACATGCAGAGGATAGAACGGCTGAGGGCAAAGCTAAACATAGTTGTCTCACTCCACTTCAGTAACCTATTCACCTTCATGGAAAATGAGGGCATACTGGATTTACAGACGTCGTCAATGTGTTTTGTCTACACTACATCTACCAGCCAGGAGTTCAAAGGGTGGCTGCGAAATTCCCAAATCAGTGGAACCACCATGGATTATCCTCACAGGGAGGACAAACACCTCTCCAATTGTGACAGAGAGGGGCTTTTAACACAGCTGGTGCAATTTAGGACATTTTTTTGCAGGAAATGGTACCTTGGAAACCAATAAGGACACTCTACAGTTAGAGACTGAAAGCAATATTGTGTTCCAGTAAATGATTTTCTTAACAGAATTTAATAAACAGTGTGCGATGATAGTAACCATAGAATACAGTTTCTTAATACCTGGTGAATTTTCTGAGTAAACAGTGACAAAGCTGATCAAGTGCTAGAACACTAGACTGTTTTTGTAACGGATAAATGGTAAATGGCTTCAGTCATATAGCACTTTTCTGCAAAGTGGTAAACAGTTTGCCTTACAGAAGAAAGTATTTTCAACAGTTTAAGTATCTTGTCACGGTTTAGTTAATTTTTTGTAGCCCTGTCAAATTCCAATTTCAAAATACTCAAAGGTAATTGAAATACATACACCAGATACAAGTTTCAGACATACTGCCCATATCTGATCACCAGCCTCCATACAAGAGTCAAGGTGTTATTGTGTACCTGAGAATCTCAGATTGACTTAAAAGGAAAATAATAGCTACGAAAATAAAAATCTGCTCTATATATTTCATTTTTTTATGGAAATTGCCAATATTAAAGACTAGGGATGCATGGTAATATCGGCAAGTCATTGGTATCGGCCAACATTGGCCGGAAATGACATTAAAGTATATGTATATTACATACATTAAAAAAAGCATTCTATTTTATGTCTCCATCTGCTGGTGGACCACCACAAGAGGAGTATGCATGTATAATATGATCTTAATTCCACAACAGAAGAGACTTGACGATCACTAACAATAGGTGGGGAATACGTGGATATATTGATATCAGTATCAGTTATCTGCCAAATGAGTTGATATATATAAGCATACTAGACATCGGCAAAAGAATCCAATGTTTGCATCCCTAATGAAGACCAAGCAACCCACTGGTTTGTGTTTTACTTTCTTCAAGGCGTTTTGACCTTTGATGCTGCCTCCCAATTGTGACTTTATCTTAATGAGACGGACCTGATTGCGGAAAGGTTACACATATGCTGGAGATTGTTCCAGTCCTCCCATTGCAGTAATTAAGGACACATTAAGTAAGTCAAGAAAGACTAACAATATACACTTTTTCTCCATTTTTCAATACTGTTCCTTCGTTGTTAAATACATTGTGAGTAGAAATACATAGAGCAATACAGTGTATTCTAACTTAAAGTGTGACAGAGTTTTAAAAGTAGATTCAGTGTGCAGACACTTGTGATGGAGTAGAATGCACAGAAGTTACATGCCTATGTTTCTGTGAGAGAAGTAAGGGAAGAAGCAGTGTAATGTATGCTGCTTGGTCCTGTGAAATCTTTATTCATTTTCCCATTGACAAGTACAAGCTAATTTCTCATGAATAATGAAAGCATTATATCAGGGGTTATATTGCTGTCTTTGATCAGGAGTGTGACACACTGCCAACTGCTCTTATACTCATTTACAAAGCTTAATCAAACGATATTATCTCCAAATGCAGCATGGAATATCTACAGTAACACAACAACTTGTTATGAGCCCTTTTCTACATATTCTGTTGTATTGAAAAATTGATTTTTCAAGGGTTATTTTGTAAAAATCATGACTTGTGTTAGGCGACATGGTGGAGCACATCTGTGTGGAGTCTGCTCTCCTTGTGTCAGCTCCCTGGTTGTACTCCGGTTTCCTCCCACAGTCCAAAGACATACAGGTGACCTGGTGACTCTAGAGTAGGTGTGATTGGTGATTGTGCGTGTGAATGGTTGTCTGTCTCTATGTGTCAGCCCTGTGATAGTCTGTCGACCTGTCAAGGGTGTAAGCCCACCTCTCGCCCACTGTCAGCTGGGATAGGCTCCAGCTTCCCCACAACCCCTAACAGGATAAGTGGTTAGCAGTCGTCTGGCTGCTGCTGCACCTAAAAGCTGCATCGCCACACACTGATTGAGTCATCAAACATTTTGGAGGTGCATCAGCCGCTCTTGCCTCAGCCCAGCAGTGACACTGCCCCGGGCAGCAGTGTGTTTACTTTTATGTTGGTTTTGTTCTTCTAACGGGACTCTCTGACTGAAAGTTGTGCACTTCCCAGCATCTATTAGGGGCCGCGGCTGCTGGTGGAAGGTGCAACTTTCAACACGTCCTGAAACTGCATTTCAGACCTTGGTGTACTCTGGTCAAGAGACAGTAGAGAGCAAGTTAGAGGGACAGTCGATAACAGTGATCCTGGGAGCTGTGTTGTCCGGGGCTAGTAGCCCCTGGTATGGTCTCCCAAGGCAAAGTGGTCCCAGGGGAGCGGCTAGACTAACTGCGGCTCAAGAAGACCTTGCTGAAACAGCACATTTGGGAAAAGAGTACCTCAACCAGTGTGGGGACACCAGGGCCCCCCTTTGGAGCCAGGCCTGGGGGAAGGGAGCTTATCTGTTGGGCATGTTGGGCCCACCACCTGCAAGGACTGGGATTGTGGTTGGGTGAATTGTGTGGTGGGTGGCAGGCAGGGGTGGGGACCCTGGTGTTGCAGACTGGCTGTGAGGATGTGTCAGGACATGACTCTGAGAAATATGAAATATAAAAATGCCAAAATACACTTTAAGTGTCATCAAGAAGTTTTAGAATGATGTTTTTATTTGAGTTAAAGAAACTTCACCAACATGCCTCTTGGCCTGTTTAAATACCATCAAAGCTTCTCTAATACATTATAGCTTCAAAATCGTTATTTTCTCTGCTGTTATTCTTGCTTGGTCTCCCTTGATGAAGTTCAGCTCCACATTACGGGTATAAGATAAAAGCAGAGACATGAATTGATTCAGTTGTGTCTGATAAGAAAGATACACAATGATCAAAGAAACAACAGAGGCTGAAAAGAGATCTTCTCGCTATAGCTGTGTTAAAAGCGCTGCTTTTATCATTTTGCTGATGCGGCTCTATATGATCAACAAATCCCAAGTGAAAGTAAAGTTGAAAAACAGGATTTGATTGAGCACTTTTGCAGCTTCTGACTTAACTTCCGACAACCCTGCATTCTCATATGATGACACTGCATTTTGGATTTGCTGCATATTAGATATTATCCTGCTTAACTTAGACGTGTTGTCCTCATTTGTGGACATGTTTTTATGCCAGCTAGTGTTAACAAAAGCACAATACACTGGTGCATGTAAAAACAAGATGCCATCTCTGCCAAATCAGTCCAGAGACTGTTGATAAACTGAGACGGCCCACTTTAGATTCATTCCCTGTATGTGTGCCAATGCCCCGCCCCTTTAGGAGACTAGCAGTGGTCCTGAATCTATTCACTAAGATGGAAGAAGTACACGTTGGTACAGATTATAACCATTGCCTTTGCCCCATAGTCACTGAAGTAAATATTGGAGCCATTTTAAAAAAAGTAAAAGTTACATGCTAAGATGCTGGTAATTAGGAAGTACTCCTTGAGGACACTGGGACTTAATTACTGTGTTAATTACTGTGTCACACATACTATTCCTACAGACAAAAAGGACATTCCTAACTTGGATTCAAAGCTAGTTGGAGATTTGAATCATCAGTGGGAGACCCCTCAGTCATGCTACCCTTTGGTACAGACAGCTGTGGACACAATGCAGTGGCACAGAGGAGGGGAAACTTTCCACTGTGAGGCTTCGAGATAACATCGTCTTCAATTCAGTTCAATTTAGTTTTATTTATAAAGCCCAACATCACAAATCACAATGGCTATACAGCATATGGCATTCCTCTGTCCTTAGAACCTCAAAAATGAAAAGGAAAAACTGTGGTGGTTTGTATTTTTCAGCTTTTATTTTGGTAGCACTACTTCTGGGTTTGTGTTGTTTTTGGGTAACTTACCTTTTGTTCTTCCCGAGGCACCCTTCCTCCGCGGCGTTGAGGAGTGACTGAACTCACCTGTTTCTGCTTTACCATCAAGCCTCTCTCTACTTAAGGCCAGCTGAGACACTCCTCGACGCCAGAGTATCCAGATAACCCCCGCGGTATCAACTTGGCTCCTTCTCTGCCGTTTGGTAACAATTCTACGTTCTCTAGTGATCTTCTGTGACTTTTTGTCTAACCCATGCCTCTCCTCCTTTTCTTCCAGTGCCTCCAGTTGCCCTCCCAGCCCAGCACTCTCCAGTAGTTTTTGGATTTTTGCACTTGTTGAATTTTTGGACTCACCGGCATTTGTCAAAATAAATCATTGTTCAAACCTGTACCGTTTCCGCTCCTGGGTTCAACTTTACACTCCACACGCCACAACAAGTAGCAAAGCGGCTGATCTAAAAGAAATTATATCTCAATATTAAGATATAAAGCCTAAAACATTTACAGAACACACAGTATTTGCACACCTTTTTACAAATTCTGTCCACTATTGGGACATGAAGGGTCCAATGACAGTAGCATAGGAAGGAAGGAGAGAAAGTGGTCTTTCCCATAATGGCCTGCTCTTGGATACTGTGCTTGGGATGGTGGAGTCCTAATTACCATTAGCCACAGACAATGTAACCCTCACAATGTAACTCCTCTATGGCAAAATGCCTAGCCTGTGTGTACTGGAAACCTCTGAAATTCAAACTATATGTCAACAGATACAAACATATGAATTGCAGACAATTTATTCTTAGAAAAGAAACAGTTGCACAGGAAATAAAAAACAAAACAAAAACATTTGCAGTCATTAATAAACACAAGAGGGAATATGTCGTCTTTCAAAACTCTCTTAAATAATCTTTTATTTATGCATTTATTTTGTACCTGTTTTGTTTCTATACCAACACCCACTTAAATATTTATATATATTTATATTAAATATAAAATCAAAATGCAGGTGTCCTGTTTATCTTTCCAGCTTGGACATCATATTGCCCGAAGGTGCTTTCACACCTGCCCTGTTTGGTTTGATTCAACTGAACTCAAGTTTGTTTGCCCACTAAGTGTGGTTCGTTTTGGCATGTGTGAACACACAAATCGCACTCAGATGCGCACCAAAACAACCTGACTGAGATCTTCATAAAAAGTTAGTCTCAGTCAGATTGGTGAGAACGTGTTCTGACCTCTGTCCAAACCAACTGCAGTTGCATTACACATTGTTTGGGCTAAACCAGCATGAGCATGTAACAGTCCCGGAGTATTGTTAATGTGCACCTCCTCCTCTACTGCCCTAATATGCAAACTCTGTGCATCCAATGCATCGAAATATTGTTTTCTAGTTGGAGCTGTGCCTTGTCTTCAAACTGTATAGTTTGCCTGGCCTGGAATAGACTGAAGCGAGTGAACTCTAGGTTTGAATCACCCTGTGGGAGTTAAACATGTAAGTTGATATAAATCAAAAGTTTGCAGCTGTATTTATATATTTTGAAACAACATTTAAAAGCCATGAAAAAAGAATACTGATGTTTTATCTCTGTGGATCTACACTGCACACTGCACCTCCACCGCTTCAGTTAGAGTAGCAGCAATCATCCTTGATCAACATCTGACTTCAGTTTCTCGTGGTTTTTGTTTGTTTGTTTTTAGGACCTCTTGGCGGCATTGAAAGAACTGTTCCATTCAACATTATCACCTTATAAACCTCTTGGATGCGGGAAAACACGCACTCCATGCAACATTTTCACCTTATAACGCTGATATAGTTATTGTACCTGATAAATATAAGTCCATCATCGACTCTCCTTTTAGCTCTGTTTTGGTCTCAACCAACTGTTTAGCTGCTAATTGCTTTACTTTGTTCACCAGCTAGCTGCTGATTCTACCTGTCCGAAATTAGGTGCTGGGCAGGTGAAGGAGGCCATCAAGCTGAAAAGGGAGGCCTTTGGAGCTTCGCTGGTCCAGGGGTCTCCTGAAGCAACAGACAAGTACTGGGGGGCCAGAAGGGCAGTAGGTACAATGGTTGCCAGAACAAAACCTGAGTGTGGTAGGAGTTTAGGGAGACTATAGAGAAGAACTTCCGGTTGATCTCCAGTATGTTCTGGCAAACCTTTAGAGGACTCAGGAAGGGAAAATGGGGATTGGCACATGGCTGTTGTTGGCAGGGTATGAAAAGTGTGGATCTAAACTGAAGAGATTGTCAAATGGTGGAAAGTGCACTCGAAAGAACTCCTGAACCGAAGTATTGCATTGAGCTCGGAGACAGTGCTTGCACAGTGGCAAACCGGGGTGGTGGAACCCACTTTATAGAAGGGCGCCACAAATTGCGCAGCAATTATCGAGTTTCATCACACTGCTCAGCATCCATGACAAACATTATTGCAGGGTACTGAAAACAAGGCTCTGACTGCTCTCCAACCACAGATCCATAGGGAGCAATGTGCATCCTGTGCTGGCTGTGTAACATGATTTATGGACTTGGAAAAGGCTGAGGACTATGTCCCCAGGGCAGTCCTGTGGGGGGTACTTCAGGAGTATAGGGTACAAGGACCATTCTACAAGCCATTATTTTTTTTAATTTTTATTTTTTTTATAACCAGAGTACTCTTGGTACAGAGTCAAACACTTTGTCAGCAGGGGATGGCCTCTACCAGGGTTATCCCTTGTAACCAGCTGTGTTTGTGATATTCTTGGAAACGATCTCAAGGCACAGCTGAGGGCAGGAGAGTGCCTGGTTTGAGATCCTTTAAAATTGCATCTCGTCTTTGTAGACAATGTGGTTCTATTGGTTTTATCAGGCTGTGAACTCCATTGCTAACTGGGGCGGGTTGTAGCATTGTTTGGGGCAACTCAAATGAGAGTCAGCACCTCCAAGTCTGAGGCCATGGTAATGGTGAATTACTCCCTTTGGGTGGGTAGTGAGCTCTTGCCCAAAGAAAAAGAGTTAAAGTATCTTGGGGTCTTGTTCATGAGAGAGGGTAAAACAGAGCATGAGATGGACAGGTGGATTGTTGCAGAATGATGAGGCACTGCATCACACGATAATGGTAAAGAGGCAGCTTAGCCAGAGAGCAAAGCTTCCAATTTAAATGTTGATGTACATCCCAACCATCACCTATTATCATGAGCTTTGGCGAGTGACCAAAAGAACAGGATTGTGAATACAAGTGGCTAAAATACATTTCCTCTGTTGGGTTGCTGGGCTCATCTGGATTGGTTGAGAAGCTCAGATATCCACAGGGAGCTCAGAGTTGAGCCACAGCTCTTTTGTGTCAAAAGGGGCCAGTTGAGGTGCTTCAGGCATCTTCTCAGGATGCCTCTAGGTGCCTCCTTTTGAAGTTTTTCAGGCATGTGCAACTGGTATGAGACCCCAGGACAAACCCAGAACAGGCTGCAGGGATTGTATATCACATCTGGCCTGGGAATGCTTTGGGATCCCCAAGGAGAAGTCTGAAAATGTTGCCTGGAAAAGGGATGCCTGGACAACCATGCATAGACTGCTGAAACTGTGGCTGTGGCTCAGAGGTGTGGGCGGCTGTGGCTCAGAGGTAGAGCGGTTTGTCCCCCAATCTGAAGATCAGCGGTCAATCCTCCCCCAGTACGCATGTCGAAGTATCCTTGAGCAAGATACTGAACCCCAAATTGCTCCCGATGATGCTTCCATCGGTGTGTGAGTGTGTTAAAAAACTGAGTTGTATGTGGCACCTTGTATGGTAGCCTCTGTGAATGGGTGAATGTGACCTGTAGTGTAAAAAGAGTAGTCAGATGACTAGAAAGGCGCTATACAAATGCAGATCCATTTACCATTTTCTGTATGCTGATCTGACAGAGCAGAGGGCTCTGGTGACAGAAGCAGAGAAGGTGTGTGCTTTACAGTGAATAAGGACTGGTGTGACAGCAGAAATGTGAAGTGCTTTCCCTTTCCTGCTCTGGGTCACGAAAGCATGTTCCAGGAATGCACCCGCAATGTCAACATCAATGAACTCCCTGAGTCTGTGTTAACAGTACCCAAAACTATAGTTAAATCATTGCACAACCAGAGACCATGGATTGCCAGAACCATCACCAATGTCATAAACACAAGTGCTGTAGCCAGTTTAGAAACATGGACAATTACAATGCAGCAACCTACAAGGTAAGAAGAGGCGAAAAATTACAAAATTATAGTGCACAAGTTGAAGGAGTTGTACTTTGTATGATTTCTTGTGACAGATAAATGATTGATTGATGGCTGCATTCCACTTGGGAGAGGTCTTGGTATTGTGCATGTTGGAACACTGGAGTAGCTTCCAAGGGCCCTTAATGAAACTGAACCATTGTTAATGTCATCACTTTCACTTAACTCACTTATCTTCTTTGCTTTTTCCTCTAGGGTCCACAAATGTCTTTGCCAACTGTCATGGCAATTCATCCAATAGCTGTTGAGATATTTCAGTCTGGACTAAAGTGGTGAATCGACTGACAGTAAAAACTCAATGATATGAGACCTTTCACAAGTATGTCCTGTTAGAAAAGATGTTCCGGACAGAACGGAAAGAAGGCTCTGTCAAAACCAACCAGTGAAACACCAGTTAGGATGAGAACTATAGTTTAATGTGATAATGTGTTGATGGAAAATATTTAAATGTGTGTTTTCTGCTCAGCACTGATGATGGCCTGCAGCATTATGAAGTCTGCACTTCAGTCACCTCTGCACCTGTGCACTTCATTATGTAGTTAATGTTTCCTAAAGACTTTTTATGTCTGCATTTTTGTGAGGCTTTTTATGCCTCACAAAAATGCAAAAAGGCTTTTATGCCATTCAGTCTGCTCGTCACTGTCAACAAGACATGTTTGTTAATCTCACATCCTAAAAAAGCTGACATTTCTGAAGATACAAATTGTGTCCAAAAATGCCAACTTTTTTATGCCTCAGTGATGGAGAAAGCCAGGGCTGAAGGCAATATGTTTTTTTTAGTTGTCCGTCTGTCTGTCTGTCCGTGTATCTGCACGTCCGACCTATTCTCATGAATGCAGTATCTCAAGAACACCTTGAGGGAATTCCCTCAAGTTTAGCACCAACACCCAACGATGAACTAATTAGATTTTGGTGATCATAGGTCAAAGATCCCTGTGATCTTGTCCATTTAATATGTGAATGCGATACTTAAGAATGTCTTGAGGAATTTTCTTCTCTAATTTGGCACAAATGTTTACTTGGACTCAATAATAAACTGATTACATTTTGGTGGTCAAGGTCACTGTGACCTTGTGATCGTTTCATTCTTGTGAATGTATTATCTCAAGACAGCCTTCAGGAAATTTCTTCACATTTGGCCCAAATATCCACTTGGCTTAAGAATAAACTGTTTAGAATTCAAGGTCACTGTAACCTCACAAACCATGTTTTTGGCCATATCTCAAGAATTCAAATGATAGCTATGACAGAATTTCACACAAATGTCTAATAGGATAGTATAATGAAGCAATGACAGTATATATCCAAAAGGTCATCTCCACTGTGACATCATAATGTTATGCAAAAATACTTTTCTGGTCATTACTCAACATCCTGTATCAGAAGGGGAGACTGTTTGTCAGAATCTGAATTGGTGGCACTGATCTTGGGTGTCAACCTTGAAACTGTGCTGACTGTATAGATCTTCTGTGCTGTCAGGGGGGAGGATGTGTGTTAAGCATTCATGTTTTCACAGACCTGGACATACTGATATACTGTAAGTGCAACTTGGCTGGTTTGCGGAGGCACACAACTGCAAGGTGGTAATTCTAGTTTAGGATTGTCTGGTGATTGTCAGCTTGTATCATGTAAGACAACAGATGATGAGTGATGAGTAAAAGTTTGACCTCATAATACCTCAGTACATCATCAGCCAATAATATCTGAACATGTGCACAGCTATCAAGAGTTTCAGGAGTTTCTACTACAACAGAGTGCCCATTGTTATCTCTGCCAGGTGTAAGCTTGAGGGTATCATGTGTTAGGTCATGTGCAGGGGTGTAGTGCTATAGGTTTAAGTAGCACAGTACACCTCTGATGAGCATACATGTGTGCATGATTAAGTTTTAGCTTGTTTTAAATGCTAGTCAAGTCTACATACATTAGTCAACAGTATAAAGTAAAAGGATGTTCCACTGCCTTTTCATCTTCACTAGTTAACATTTTGCTTTAGACTAAGAAAAAATAACATAATTCACTGAGCCACTCGAAGGCTACCGGCAGCTACCAGCAACTTTTAAGGTGAAATGTTTTCTTGGATGTAACGAGATGACACTGTGAATCAATCAACAAATCTTAAATCTCCATATGATTACTTGGACCACTGCATTTGTTTTTATTGGCTCTCTCTTTTATTGACAAATGCATTAGTGATGACTGGATTTTCAAGTGCCAAAGACCTATATGAATTCACCAGTTTATGTGACTGTGAATATTCCATTTCCTCTCAAAAAAAAAAAAAAAAAAAGTGGCAGAGTGTCTTTCTTTTGTGCTCTAGCAGCATTACACCCCTGCCCTGCTCTAAACACTTTAGCCTGTTCTTTTGTTTTGCTGAAAATGTTGTGCAAACCTGTTCTGTGATCAATTGGTGAGGTGCAGACACTCTGCATCACTCCTCCTAACCTATGTGGGACTG
>JAPZEB010003026.1:0-13473 GCA_029783705.1 Chaetodon striatus
CTTCCATTTTCACAGGAAACTTAACATTTACATACCATCTCTTTCAAGATAAAGGCACTACGTCTGTCCAACAACGCAAATAGATTTTTTTCCCATCAACTAACACACAAGGCTGGGTTTAGGGAGACGAAAGCACAGGGTTTGGCTTTAGAATCTTACGTGACGTGAACACTGCTCTCTCGGTTAAAAGCCAGTGTTTCTTGGACCCATCTACCACCCCTCCAACCTGCCCCAGTCAGACTTCATGGCCTTTCACAGCTGCGTTTCCCTGGCCGTTTATCATGACAATGTTGAAGGACGGCTTTCTTCGTTGGTTTCTGACGCCACAAGTCACCGCCCAAGCACCTGATTACGACGACTTCGGTGTACGACCAGGCTCTCTAAGTCGTGCCAGTGTCCAGCTGTTGCAGAAATTCACAACCAAGTTTACTGGCGTCCAGCACCTCCATTGGCAAGGAAGCTGCGAAGGCCATCCACAGCTTTAATTATTGCTGTACTCATTAATGTATTTATCACAAACGAGAATAGCTAATGAAATATCAACACAAATAAACAACTTAGCTAACAAACAACAATTCCAAATAACAAACAATAAGAGAATACGGTTGTGCAAATTTGCACATTTCATCTTCTTGTTTTTATACTGCGCCCCGGATGGCTTTTGCCTTTTCAGTTTTTCATTTTCTCCTCTCTAATGCTCTCCACATTCACTCCGCTCCATCGTTTCCCTCATGATCAGCCCTTTGAATGTCAGCTGGGGGGGTGGCGGTGCTATAGGAAGATCTGTTGCTGTTTACAGACGGATGCAGATACATAAAAAGCTGCAAAACCTTACCCAATCATTACATTCTTGTTCACACTGTTTATACGATACGCTCAAATGCATCCGACATTAAAGGTATGTTTGGGTAATGGGGGGGTCACGCAGTGCAGGAGCAAAACCTAAATTAGTCCTAATTGAGAAATCACTGAAACATTACAAGATGTTGTCAAATGATTAATGTTGCAGTGATTTAAAACAAGGGATTTTATGTGTAAGGCCCAGTCTACATAAATCAAATGAGTTTCTTGCTCTGCTGGGCAACGCTGCATGTTAATGCTGATTGAAATTCATATGAGACACTGACAGTTTTGAAGTTTTGTCCCCGAGGATATGCAAATACTGCCAAAAGTATCCTGATGGGGAGCCAGTTTAATAATACAACAGTGTTTGCAGAGTGAAGATAGAGCATGCATATTCAGTGTTTTAGTTCACATCAATTTATGGATATTCATGTGAATATGAAAACTGATATTGAGTGATTCAGCCTCAGTTTGAAGTTTGCAGTGGCCTCTTTTTGTTGTGTGAACTCTTAGAAAACATTTAGACCTCTGTGTTAGCAATATCAGAACTACATTTTCCACAGAGAGAATTGGCCCATAAGGTGAAAATGGGACAAAAAATCTATTACAGAAAAAAAAGCAGCAGCTACAGTGTATAGTTTACCACTTACAGACGTACAGAGGGCATGGACCTCATCTCTGTGGCTTTCACTTCAGCCTTTGATCTCTATTATTACACAGCAGGTGAAGTCTTTATATTACTGTGATTGAAATAACACATATGGTCACGTGTGTGTCGCATGCAAGGCTGGACCAGTGGAACAGTAGATGAATGCGAGGTTTGTACACATACTGTATGTAGCAAAGAGGAGTACATTATGTTAAATACAAATTAATTCTTAACAAGTAACTTCTTTTAAACTGGTTTGGTTTTAATAACAGGATAATGACAGAAAAAAAAAGACCACAGTGCTGTGGTCTTTGAATCATGAGCCATTGGTTCACTTCTGGAGGATCTGCAGACCTACTCTCAACATGACAGACGTTCAGCTCTCTGAGGAGCTCTAGTAAGCTTTGTAAATACTGCATGAAAACAAGGGAAGAAAAACACCTACAAGATTGCTTGACACTGACAGACTGACGCCGTTTACAACTTGCCGCTGACAAGTCCAGACCTGGGGAGCTTTGAAAAGCTGTCTGAGAGTTTGAATAATTTAAAAGTGAACTTTGGCCCTTTCCAACCTGGACCTGATTTCCCTATGTTTTTGTGAGTAACAGCAAGTTTTGAAATTGGTCCAGTGTTGAGCAACAGCTGCAGAGAAACAGGCTACAATGTAACCGTTTGGGGAACTGAAAGTGCTTGTTTTTGCCACTTACAGTACAGGCTCAGATTGATGTTATGAGTGTCTTATCACATTACAGAAAAGACCCTACAGAGAAATGAAACGTTTTCCGTACCCGTCTCTTGTTCCATTTTGCTTTGTGTCTATGTCTCACTAATAAGGATTCTTTTCTGAAATGGCAGACTTTTCACATTGTTGAAATCAGCTAATTATTCAGCCTTGACATTGAAAATCTTTTAGATGAGAGTAAGATACACTTTCTGTACTCCAGCGGCACTCGTCCCCTCTCTCTGACCCTCACTCGTGTTTCAACTGTTTCCTTCCTTCAGCAAGACTTCAGAACAAAACTTTCAGTTGGTGAGACTTGGACACAAAACACACCAGGACAAGTAGAAGGACTGGAAAAATATTTCATTTCTCTGTAGGGTCCTTTTTATAATCGTGACCTGTGTGTGACGTCGTCTTCTCTAATGAACCACTCAGGGCTGGTAGATGGAGGTTTACTTACCTCACGGTAAACCAGTCGTAAGGACAGCAGTGTTAAGTGACCTCGTGTGGACACCCCACTCATGCTTTATCTCAGGAAATCCTCCGTAGCAGTCTGAATTACTCTGTTTACATTTAAAAAAAAACAAACAAATTACAGTCTTTCAATAAAAAAAAAAAAAAAACCACGTTACATGTAAGGCTCAGAGGGGTGAATGAACGACATCAATTCTAGTTTCCACGCCACAAACTATTCATGCTGCCATACTTCACGGTGGCTTACCCTGTCACACACCTGTTCTGCATTACCTGCACCTTACTGTACCTGAGACCCTGTGTCCTCATATGAGGACATCTCATCTTGGGTTTACTTGACCTTATACTTCATTCTACTTAACTTAGACCTGTGTCCTCATTCAAGACACTTTTATGTCCCATCTTGTGGCCCTGGTGGAGCACCGAGAAGAGCTCAAACTTGACTATCTAGTGGAGGTAAAAGTCATAACAAGGTTTTCGTCGCTGAAGGATCATTTGCACAATATGTTAATCATGTAAAATTAAGGTGGCAGCCATCTCTGCCAAGTCAGTCTGCAGCTGATCCTGATACAAGTGGACAAGGTCCAAAACCCGATCACATTTTATGGTTGAAACTTATTTATGATAAATGATGTTTGTAGTTTGATATGAAATACAAATGTGACTAATTTTAATAAGAGTAACCAGCTAAGACACTGCTCATTAGGAAGCACCAGTTTGAAGACATTGGGACTTAATTATCATTGACAATGTTTAGTTTTTTTTTTATGCCTATTGGGTCCTACTGATCCAAAATAGCTTGGAGAAATTAAAAATGCCTACCAAACAAAAGTTCAGGTCTCATGAGGATATTACCTGCGTTACCTGTTTTAGTGCGCCACCCCGTGTACAAACAACAAAACTGCATTTATTTACATGTAGTCACTATCAATTAAACATGACTTAAAAGTAATACAACAAATGTTGATGTGACTCTGACACAAACAGTACAAAAAAATAATAAAGTGATACAGCAATTTCATAGTGGATTTTAAATTTGTGCAAATAAATTGGCTGATGCAAATAAATTGAACTTCCCTGTTTGACATATTACAACATTTAATGGAGCGACAGTAAAACGTACCTTGCCTACAGTGACCTCTTGTGGACAACCCGCTCGTGCTCTCTCTGGAAAGACAACATCATGCTAATGTTAGCTAACAGCACACATACATCGTTTACTGGTGACAAAGGAAATAAAAACGAATATTTAATTAATAAAGAATTTGGCGAAGTTAATGACAGTCAATGAATATACAAACAGATACAGTCAGCTCAGCTTCTGTGTGCTTTTTGAGTAAGTTCACTTTATATTTCTCTGTAAACATTGACAAGCTGGTTACCTTATGGAAATCTTTCGTAGCTCTAAAAATTACCCACAATCCTCCGCTGTTTACTACGTCACACGGATACTGACTTTTGACAGCAGGTGGCACTGTCGCTCCCAAAAGTAAATATAACCTGAATTTAAAGCATCTTAAAAGCATAGATAGTTACCAAATCTAGATGCATTTTACCTAGATATCTTTAACTATGTTACATAATGTTGTGAGACACTCATTATAACAATCTGAGCCGGTTAGTGGCAAAAACAAACATTTTTCAGTGGATGTAAATTCTGCCTGTTTGACCACTGCCGGCTACAGCCCTCTGACTCAATACTCGACCACTTTCAATAATTATTGTTCCCATGAGTCACTTTAAACCTTTTCCCACCAAAATTAGCACATGTAATTGGGTTTTTAAATGTGTGTAAATAAGTCATAGACTACTTTCCCATTGCCAGTAGACCAGAGTTGTGTACAGCGCTCCGCAGTAGACAAGTATGGATTTTCTGTTTTTTGTCTCACGTTCAACATCACAGACGGGCTGGAAAACACGTTAGTATACAGTAGAATACAGCGTGGTGGCCAATAAAAATGTTATATTGGTCACTTCTGTTTTTTTATCCCTCACTTTTTCAGTACCTCTAAAATACAGTGCTGATTGATTTGGACTGATGTTCAAGGCAGGCGCTGCTTGGATGGAAACAGATGCTATTTTTTGGTGACCTGTCATTGCATCACACCAGCAAAGGGGCTAAAATGAGTGTTGTCCCCCAGATGTCATACTCCCAACACTGCCCATCGAAGCCAATTGGAGCTGAAGCTGATAAATACCCATGACTACGACAGAGTCATTAGTCCAGGGAGCAGGCCCGCTGTCAGGGAGGGTCAAAGGGCACAGATGACCCCGGCCTAAGGCCAAGGGCAGCCCATGAAAAGGTCTATAATTGCCCTTTAAATTGGATCAAGTACAACAATTTACTTACTGACTTAATTCACTGAAAATACAATTTATATATTTTTTCACAATAAATAAATGTATTTCAATCATTAAAACACATTTCAATGTGCCATTTAACACTCCCCTCTGCAGGTATTGTGAACTGGTGTGGTCCATCTGACAGCGACACTGCAGAGGACTCATAAGTAACGTAAACATGTGAGGTGAACTGCAGTCTGACCGGCTAAGTCGAAATGCCTCGCCAAAAATCAGGGACTCATAAAAGAAAAGTCAGAGTACAGAGAGCACAAGAAAATGAAAGGACCAGAGAAAGGCCAAAAGTCTGGCAAAAAAAAGTTTGAGGAAGCACCAGGTGTGACAGGCAGAGACGAAGGTGAGAAGTGGGGCAGACTAATTTTTGGCAACTAAAACCTGCTGTATTAGGCTACAGTGAAGATACGGATATCATATTAAACTAGAGGACCCGAGGCATCCATTGGTACCAACCATGTTACGCTCTCTTGTCAGACAGGGGGTCAAATAATGCTCCAAAGTTACACTAAACTTTAGCAAGGGAAAAAAGAACATTGCCATTTTTTTTAAAATTACACTGCATACTGGGGTTCCTTAACTGTCTTGCAATTACATAAACTGGGTATTACTGGAAAACTGACAGATGACAGCCATATAGTCCTAACATTATTTCAGTTCTGCACACAATTTGACCAATTTTTGATTTAAGTAGTATTTTTTTCAGTCATAATTTGATCTTATGATGTAATAATACCTTGCAGTTATTTATTCAGTTAATGTTTGATTTGACTTTTCTCTAATAATTCATATGAGGGCATTTTTTCAGCCAAAAAAATACAAAATGTGTGTGAAATATGACTAATTGGATAATAACTGCAGGAAGTATGAAATTTTGCATAATGATATGTGTAGTCATTTGACCCCCACTTTGAAAAGTGTTGTCCCCTGGCACATATTTCCCAACAGCTGGTCTGCCAGGTAGTGAATGCCGCTTGTTACGTTTCCCATTAAATAAAAAAAAAAGCCAGATGTTCGTGGGTGTTAGTGGGTTTGTTAGTGGGAAAGGGGCTATATAGAAACAAAAACACAGGAAAATAGGATCTGGGTTTGAAAATACAGAAGTTCCACCTTAATGCTTTGAAGAAATTAATTTATTATCATCTTTAGTCTTTATTGGCAGACTGCAAACTGGGAAGAGTGAGGGGAATGACAACACAGCTAAGGTCCCTAGTCAGAATGAAATCAAGGACATTGTGATTGTACTGACGCATCCTAACACACAACTGAAAGGACGCTCCTGAAATGAGCTGTTTGAAAAGGAAGAAAGGAGCACAATGATTCAAGTTTGAGGACAAAAAGCAAAGCTTCAGCCTTCAAGCACATAACACAAAAACACCATTTGGATCCCATTAGGCGCATAGTGTACATGTTCTTTAAGCGGCATCTAATTTACAGTAACGGCTGTCAGATAACGCAGTAACCAAGACAAAAGACGAGGTTAAAAAATGTTTCATTTGCATGTGAGGCATATTTCCACAGAGTTCAGTCTTGACCCCTGTCTGTTCTCTCCTCTGATCATTTAGAGACTGGCTGCTTAATGAGGTGCTGTAGGCTCATTGTCTGGCTGAGGCTTTGTTATGCGCGTGTACAGACTTGATTGTCGTTAGGTAATTACATCTTTTTGACGTGAAATGTCATTTTTGCACGTCTTCCAGTGCACATCCTTGTGAAAATATCAGGGCAATGGTTACATATAGCTTCAGCCGCAGCGTCGTCGTCAGCTCTTTTCACAGCTGCCTCCGTGGTGTGTCAGAACTCAGGGCTCGGGGCTATTTGCTTTGATCAATTCAAAATGTAACCAGGGACAGCAATTCATCTGCTAATGAAAGAGCATTGCTCTCCAAATATTTCTTGATTAGTCCTGACCTCAGACATCAACAGCCGAACATCACGTTCCTGAGAAGAATAGCATGTGAAAGCTTTACTTTGGAGCTTATTGTCGTCTAACTTTTTTTTTTTTTGTGCGGGCCGTGTGTGTATTGACCACCAACAGGCTGTGTCACACACTAATCCATTAGAGGCTATCAGAGGGCATGTCTTTGCTACTAAAACCTTTTATCACAGGGTCCAGACAGTTTTGTGTTAAGGTATTCTACATGCAGATGGTCTACGCCACCTGCATGAGCAAGCAGGAGAGGACTTGAGACCAACTGTCATGGAGAGCCTTAAGAAAGCTCAAGGCACTGCAATTATCTGTGAATATCAGCTGCTACTCTTGTAAGAATGAAGCCCTCTTGCTCCTAACAATGATCCCTAATGATAATGACAAGACATGTTTTATGCATATATGTTAGCATATCAGTGCTAATTGGAGACAGTGGTGCGGCTCCCCTTCCTTTTTTTAATGCAGTCCCCCTGCTGAATCAGTGGACGTCACTTTCACCACATTCATACTTTCACATTCCCCACATGCAGCATTAGTGTTTTATGACCCATGGGAGCAGGGGGAGAGGGCTCGGCAGGGTATTGGCAGTTTTTGTCGATACAGCTCCATTAAATGAGTGGCAGCAGTGGAGCTTTCATGAACTGATTGTTGTTCGGGGTTTTTAGGACCAGGGGCGTCATTACAGGAAAACACCCAACTGTTTGTCATTTTAACTTGTGTTTCAAAGATAGGAAACATCCTGTCTATCTATTTCAGGAGCAATTCCTTAACTCATGCTGTGTCCTGTCCTATCTAAGACCTCCTATCTAAGGAAATTGTAACTATAACGTACAATCTGATTTTGATTTTGTGCTCGAGGACTGTGTTAATCATATGATACTCGGGAAAAAACGCATGCGCTCTTGGGTCAGCAAATGGAAACAAAAGATGAACTTCATGCACTGCATGGAGCAGAAACAGATGCATTTGAATTAAGTTAAAAAGCCTTTTTTTCAAAGCATGTGAGCTCAGGTATCACCCACTATATTAATCCAGATTGGGTGATGCCCCCTGCCAAGCTTATAAAATGTTTGCTTGACTCCTGTGCACCCTTTTGCACCCTGAAGAAGACCATAGAGGCGAAAGCGGTTTTAATGTTTTTTAATGTAAGCAGCCATGTTTTGAAATTAAGACTTTTTAACTTAATTCAAATGCATCTGTTCCTGCTCCATGCATGAGTGCCTGAAGTTAATCTTCTTCAGTTGGCACTCATCCCAACCTAACCGCCACGGGAATGTCAGCATAATATGTTTCTGCAAACTGTGGATACGTCACTTTGCAGGTTATTTTGTAGTAATTACATTAAAAGTTAATGTTTCAAATATGCTGTGGTTAACGTGGTTATTTCGAGGCCCCAAACCAACTTGGTTGTGGTTCAGAAAATATCGTGTTTTGGCTTTAAGTACCCAGATTGGAGGCACAATCCCCGCTGGAAAAGCAGTGAGGTCTTCGTAAAGAAACAGTTACCTTTTGTGGAATTATCTGTGCTAAGGGGTCACCACAAAACACCCATGTTTGGGGCCCAAAAGCTGGTACAAAACCACCTACAGGTTGCTGCAAACCATATTTGGTGCCTAAAAAACAAGAACGATTTTGTTGTTCGAATAGTAGTCCGCAGCTTGGCAACCATCTTGCCTAGGTGACACACCATCTGTCATCCGTCATCCACCATCCATCATCCCGTCCATCACCATATGGCAAAGTCAGTTTACATCAGGCTTATATTACGTCAGTTTAAAGTGACTAGTTAGGATATTTTCGTCTGGCAACTAGGCTGCTCATCCTGTCATGCCTGTATCTTTGATAAGAATGTACTAGTTGGCTACTCAATATCAACACACCAATGCCTCTCAGTTGTGACTGGCTGGTTAGCTTAGCTGTAATGGTAAAGACAGACCTGCAACCTCAGTGAGAAGGTCATCTTCGGCAAAAAATAAATAAATTGATTCCTGGCCGATCACATTGCGTCCCTGTGGGCCTCTCCAGAGCCAGACATAACAAATCAATCAAATTCAAAATCAATTACCTTAGCAGCTAATGTGCACCCATCACCACAAAGTCTGGGGAATTTAATGCGTCACGATGCAGTTTGAGCAGCCTTTCAATTATTATATTTGGTTGCTCATGTTGTTCCCCATCTAAAATGTCAAAATGTCATTGCCAAACAGACCTGTAAACAGTGCTGATGTTAGGGTTTCAGCATTGCTTGTCCCTTGTGTCTCTTGTTTCCCCTTTCTAGAGTCTCATGCTTGTTTTCAGTCAGTCTCTGTGTGTTTGCAGGGCGTGGCCTTGTGGCTTCCCCCTCCTGCCAATTCTCCTCATTGCCAGCAGCTGCTGAACCCGCACACCTAAGTCTACAATCCAGACTATGCCAGATTGTTTAGTCTCCTCTGTGGTGCAGACAAAGCCAACTTCTAGTTTTTTGGCACTTTGTCTTTTTGTACTTTCGGACATCAATTCACACTCTGTTCAGTGTCAACCTTAACCTGTCACGTCCAGCCTCGTTCTCGTATCCTGCCTCTTGATTTGGACTGTTCTGCTTTCAGCTAATCTGCCTGCTCTGCTTCACCACTCCCTGGCCACTTCAACCATCATTTCCCTCAAGCCTTCAGCTCCACCCTCTCAAACTACAATAAACTGCCTTTAACCATTCCCTGTTTCCTGGTTGTGTTTGCATTTGGATCCCAAGTTGATCTGCCATGACAGCCGGTGCCACTTTTGGCAGTTATTTTAAATTTAGAAAAGCATTTCATAGGATTCCTAATAAAGGACATGTCTAAGTTAGATGGCTCTGTAATAGCTACATTCCTATCCTAAAAGATATCCTTAAATTCAATTAGGAAACATTTTTCTGTAATTACAAAAGTGCTAAATGGCATCCTCAACTGAGATAAGACAGGATTTCAGGCTGAGGAAGTTTCTGTAATGAGGTCCCAAAAGGGCAATATGTGCCTCAGCATCTTAGTGCCCTATACGGGATAGACGACAGTGAAGTAAGTATTCAGACAGATCCTTCAGCGATACCACAATGAAAAAAAAAGCAAATTAAACTCCTGTATTCCAAAATTTTCTTTCACAATGGACAGGCTGTCAGTGTGTTACACTATATTTGATTACTGGTTAGTTATTACTGATTCAGTAATTTAGCAGCAGCATTTAAATGTTGCAGCAGTTTGAGGGTGAGATATTTTAGATTGTTGTATATACTGTTGGGTCATTTGAACTATAACACTCTAACTGTGTGCCAGGCAGTTTATATGTACTTTTGGGAAGTGGGTATAACAAAACCTGACAAGAAATATGTCACTTCACTGTTGTACAGGGCTTAATTTCACCAATTCAGATTAATGACACTACAGGTAAAATGTGAAAGCTAGTTCCCATAGAAAACCAGAAAGGCAAACATAAAATATAACATTTGTATTTGCCATTTAATAAAAAATGCATGCCATTCCAATAAATGTTGTAAAATAATGTAATCTACACTGTAAATCTTAATAAAAAAAAAATCATTTCACAATGTGTTTTAGGTGTAAAATTCAAGCAAATTGCCAGACATGAACATCTATATTCCACAATTCTGCAAAACCCAAAGTATGTTCATTGCCAAAGTTTTTCGGAAGTTTTCTTGTTGAAAAACTTTTTCAAACTTTTCCAAAAGGTTAGGGAATGGTTGTGGTAATGGCAAAATAAATATGCTGGTGAAGTAAACTTGATTTGTCACAGATTAAAGTAAGACAGTTAGACAGACTGATTCCTCTCTGTTTACTGGTGCCATGAGTTGAATGAAATAGGCTAAAGTGGCTCCTTTAATTAAGGAGGTGCCAAACTTTCTTATCTTGAAGGCAAAGGTTAAGTGATGGCTGCCCGACAGCATCCCTGAGTAGAATCTGAATATCTCTAACAAACTGTGTTGTTTTACTTGTTGATAAATTTGCATCTTGAGTATCATCATTCAGCCATTATCTGTTACACTGTGATTGGTGTCTGGGTGTCGAGGATATCTTCTACCTTATCTGCCACTTAAAAATGTGGTTTTTTTTATTATTTTCCAAATTTTTTTGTCGTTTGTTTCCAACATTTCTTCAGACATGGAATGCCTGTCAGAACTTTGACAAATGGTGGCAGACTGGGAGGACAACAGTGGAAATTAGAAAATGCTGACAGCTGATATAAATGGTCTTGGCACCCTGCACAGACACTTTGTGCACCTGGTATACGAAACATATAGGTCCATGTCTTGCACAAACCAGGCTCTCTATATAAGGAGAGAGGTGGTTAAAGCTCTAATGTGGGAGATGCTGGAGATGATCAATCAGGGAAGGGAGATGCAGGGGAATTCGACTGCTTCTGCTCCTCCTCTGGTCAGATATTTGTGCCCCCGGTACTCTGCTGACACAACACGTTTTTTTTCCAATCAGTAGTCTAACAAGTGATCCTGAAATATTTAAAGGGATACTTCGCCGATTGTGGGTAACTAGGCAGTGCTGATCAATTACAAACAAAGAGAATTTGTGAGCAAAGAGCGGGTGTCTTTACTGTATTTGAAAAACGTATATTAAAAATACCCAGATCAAACTAAACAGCGCTGATGAAATATGAACCAAGACTGTGTTAATGCGTTGTCTATTTCTCAACTAAAATGTTTTTAGAAACATATTTTAGCTTTATATTTAGCTGCAATTTGGGATAGTTTGTTGCAAGATGGCCACCAGATTGTTTCCTGTGGAAAAATGGACAAACTTACATTACGTCACCCACGTTAACTTGTTATTGTCATTACTTGCTTACCTGTGCGGCGTATTCCTTGGCATGCCCATATAAGTAAGTCCAGCACGCATTGATGTCAATGAGACTACTCTGTTAAAAAAAGAGCCATCCAAAACAGCTTGGAGGGCTACGTCCAAATGCATAAACTTCATTATTTGACCCTTTGGCATCATTTAACACCAGTATCCAACATTGTAACAACATTTATAGGTCAGAAAAGAGGAAAAGTATAATAGTTCCCCTTTACCTGTAAATTAAGGGGTCTATTTTGAAAACCAGCAATGCATGCAACAGGCTGAAGTTGACACGGTGTCCCAGAAGGTCAACAACCAACGCATCCAGGGTACTTTGTGTGTCATATCTCGACGTGGAAAGTCCATGACCAAACGTTGATATGTGGTGCAGTGGGAGTGATAATGTGTTAAACTAGCTGAGCTGTTTCCATTGTCAAAGCCTGATATCATTGAATTCTCTGTGAGCGCTCCATTGTTTTCCAAAAACTATTAAAAACACATAAGTGAGACACACTGTTGCACTGGGTGTAATGTGTCTTTATTATGTTGTAAACACGCCCTGTAATCAATTTTGAGTCAATCCCACATATAAGACTCAGGTAGAGCACCAAATGTGTGTTAATCTGAAGTTTAAATCATTTGAACAAACTAACTATTCTGTTCTGTGTGAGAAACGTTTTCTAAAAATGCACAGCACCCAGCTATTTAAGAAACTTATTCATTAAAAATTAAAGTAGGCTGGACAATAGCAGCACATTTTAAAGCTTTACATCTTCAGCAGGAATCAGTGGTTTTGGGGCTGAGAGTTAGAAAGTATTAACAGATGGACTAATGATATAGAATACAACCAGCCTTGTCCTTTAAGACACATACCATATGCTGTTTACAGAAGCTGCGACTGAAATAATTCACATCTTCCACATATTTCACTACTGGTGATCAGACATGTGGATAATTTGCATTTTAGCCATTCATTTGAGTTTCACTGAGAATGTGCTTCTTGCCAACACAGCTAAACGGCTTTAGTGCTCAGCTACGTGTATTTAATGAATGTCTTTAATGTAAAATATGTCTTTTTCTTCTTTCTCTCTTTGTCGTGCCGACTCTGGTCAATACAGTGAATACCCTCAGGCTTTGAATCCCACAGGGAAATATCTCCTCTGGGAAATCAGCCTTTTAGGCAGCAATTTCCCCAGGATAAATGACACACGCTCCATCACTTCACCATGCTTGGTCTGCCAAGGCATTTTCATTGGCTATCAAAATTGAGTTCATGACAATATAGTGTATGTGGCATTAATATTTATACAATGTAGAGTGTGCTGTACAGTTCCAGATAGAAGCAAAGGATTTAAAGCGTCAGAACGGTTGATGGGAAATTGATCTCTACATTTTAAAATGTATAGGAAATCAAATGCAGTGACGCTTTGTATCAGCATACATGCTAACTTCATGTCAGACAGTCACTCTTCATGTCTGTCACAGCAGTGCATGAACCACACCAGTCCAGCACAGCGCCCGCATCACTGCAGTTTCACACCATACAAATACACTGAACCAAAATTCAAAAGCAAAACTTATGTTTTCCAAGTCTTTTGTGTGCATAAAACACGTATAGATCTGGGAGCAATAACAAAAGTGTTGCAGGTAGATTTGTCTGGAGTAGTTTTGGGTCCTCTAT
>JAPZEB010003093.1:0-13463 GCA_029783705.1 Chaetodon striatus
CAGTATGAACAGTGGTTACATGAGCCTCAAAACCAGCCACAACTCAGCCCTGAGCAGAGTGACCGTCCACTACTGACTAATAAATGGACTGTAGTGTTCGCAGCTCCACCTTTTAGTATCAGATCTGTGTGCTAGTGTTGTGCCCCACCCTTAGGTGGCCCTTTGGGGCAAAATATATAAGCAAACCAGATAACAGAAATCCTACTCTGAGAGGCAGCAGTCCTCACATCAGAGGCCTCTCTGCTTTGAGCTCTTAAGAACCTCTTCCACACCAGGTGCAATGCACCTCGTTAAGTAACGCAGCACACCTGGGCAGATCTAAAATGGAGGGAAAAGGGACAGCAGCACAGAACACACACAGCTGTGGCAGCTAGGTGCCCCAACAGAGGGGTGATCGAAAATGGGGATGGTACGGAGCGGTTCCATTGGTACCATTCACAACTTTACACAGTGGAAACGGGAACAAAAATGTACTGAACTGAACTGTGCCGTTCCGTTCTGCTCGGTGGAAACTAGTGAGACATTTAAAAGCAGGATACTTTTATGCCCTATAGTGTGCTGGCAGATGTTCAGTTCTACTGCTTCACCTGGGATGAACTGTCTTAACAGTACAGACCTGCACAGACAGTGTTCTCATTGTACACCTGCTTACTTATGCAAACAGATTAGGCAAAGAATCATTTGATATACGTTATATAAGCATTTCTTTCAGTTACAGCCTGCAACAGTATGCTTTGTGAGCTGATGTGACCTAACTGACTTCATTAGAAAGTAAGAAATTACATGTAATCAGAACAGTTGTATGGACACATCCCAGTTGTTACCTGCTGCCAGAACTTCGCAATGGCATTGTGCATCTGGGCGTGTGTCTCTTCGTGGGAAATGTGGTCCTAGTTTTAGCTGGAATTACCACAGAAGCTGTTTTGGTGTTTATAATTCTGTCTGTCAATGTTTGGCAACATTTTTGTTGCAGCAATAATGTCAGAAAACCTTACAGGTATGTAGTCACAAAAGCTTACATGTATGTAGTCTCTCTGCCTGAGGTGTGAACACCCATCTGTTGTGTAAGAAAGTTTTTACAACCACAATCTGCAATGTCATTCCACACTCCAAAGATAGATTTTGGGCAGAGTCTACAACAGGTAACATACTTACTAAAACATGCTCTCATGACCTCATTAGAAAATGAGCAATTACATGTAATCAGAAAAGTTGTATGGACACATTCTATTTGTTACCCGCTGCCAGAACTTTGCAACGGCGAGTATTGTTTACAAGTTGTGCATGTGGGTGTGCGTTTCTTAGTGGAGAATGTGGTCCTGGTCACACCTATTTTAGCTGAGGCTACAACAGAAGCTGTTTTGGTTATTTTGGCAGGTGTTTATAAATCTGTCTGTCAATGTTTGGCAAGATTTTTGTCAAAGCAATATGTCACAAAACCTTACAGGTATGTAATCACAAACACTTACAGGTATGTAGTTGCAATCGCAATGATGGACGAGTCCAAAGATGGGTGTGGTCCAAACCAGGGGACAGAAGTAGGGGGATAGGAAGTAGGGAAAGGGCCACTGGCCTCAGTGTAACACTGTTCAGTTGTACCCTTTTTTTGGTCCTTTACTCTTTCAGTTGTAACAACAATGTAATTTTTGGATGAGCTGCAGCCAACAAGTGATTCCTCTCCTCACTCTTTTTTAATCACACATAGAGCTAAGTCTGTCTGCGTGTGTGTGTGTGTGTGTGTGTGTCTGCTAATCTGTCTGGCTTGATTTACATACATGATGGTTGAACCATTTACACAGACATCTAACCAGGTGCATTCTGTTTATTCAGCTTGAACTGGCTGACAGAATGATCAAGATGTTGGTTTCAAACAAACCAATGCAAATTGGCTGTCCATGGTTTCACATGGGTAGATGGAAAGAGAGAAAGTAAGAGTGAGACAGGGAGTTGTAATGACTCCCACTGGGGAAAAGATAATACAAAAAGGCATCAGCCAAAGTTTTAGCCTGCGGGAGACTTCCATCAATAAGAGTGCACGCTTATTTTCATCCAAAGCAGTGAGATTGAATGCTACTATGCAAATGATTGTTATAAACAAATGAGGACGGCCATATTGATTTCGACTCAGTATGTTTTATTTATTCTCAGACACTATTGAAGGGACATTACTGAAAGCCAATTTACAGAGACAATAAAAGTCACATACAGTAGCTTCTGTTGTCAGTGTAGGCAGTGTTACTACTAGTAAATAGTTGTACACATTATGACAGTAATTCTGCTGTTCAGTCTTCATCTTCTTGGCCTTTGCCGGTCTTCTCACGGTAGTGGCATTTGGCCATGAAACCTACACACATAACGAACTCTCTGAAGTTGATCTCTCCATCGCGGTTCCTATCTACTCTCCTCATGATCTTGGCACAGTCAGCTGCACTTATCTTAGCCTGGAGAACATATAATTACAACATGAAATGCATCTGAATGGTGAATAAGAAGCATGATAACAAGTGAAAGTGTCATGTGTAGAGGTATGTGTGTGAATGTGTTGAGTTTCTTACTTTAATCTCAGGGTTTTCGATTTCTTTATCCCACAGCTTTGTTAACTCATCCTTGTTTAACTTGCCATCACCGTCAGAGTGCTCCACAAATACATCCACAATGGTTGCAATGGCCTGTTCCAGGCGAGACATGGCTGCAGCTGGACAAAAAGATTGATACTGATTTTGAGAAATAATCAAAGAAACACATGAGTTAATGCTTTTAAAACACAGAGGATGGACAGAAAATAAAGTTGCTGCCAAGAGTTTTGCAGACACTGTGGTATCAAGTCTTCTGAAATCTCTGGTAAATCAGATTTATGTGCTATCAGGATAAAGTTTACAGGTAAAAGCTAACAATGTAAAAGCGGGAGGGTCAGAGTCAACACTAGAAGAGAGGATGGCAAATACTCAGAGCAACATGTGTTTACAGGAGCACAGAATAATTCTGACTCTGACGCAGAGTACTGAAAATCTGTACCCAAGTGAAAGTGCCTTTACTCCCATAAAAAATGGCTTAGGTAAAAGTGAAAAATTACCATTTAAAAAAAAAGCTGGTCTCTAGTTAATAAATTACTCATCATGTAACTGTTGTCTGTTTTCGATTTTGGTGTATAAAGTTTGGCCATATGAGGTCAGGAATTGTCTCTTAAAGCTGCGTCTTGTCGTTGGTTTTGCTTTGTCATCATTGCATTGCAGATAAAAGATAGGTGGTGCTTTTTTTGCCTTTAGGCAGATGCAAACTTGCCGTACAATTGCTCCTCACATGCTCTCCCGCCTACACCCAATCCTCGCATTCAAAGCTGACTCATAATGACAGTTTGAATAGCAAATGTAGAGAAATAAAAAGTAGCTCACTGCCTCAAAAATATACTTGAGTAAAGACTAGAAGTACGTTAAAAAGGGAACATTAAAAGTACCCATTACTTCCGGAAAAACTGTTTTTCACGTGCATTACTTGTAACATGTTACTACCCACCCCTGTTTTCAGATACAGAACACTTTTGAACTTTTCACAAATTCTGTGTTGCTTTCTGTCAGGACTCACCTCAGAGGTCAGGTTCACCAGGTGAAGGGAGATCACGTCGGCTTGGTCCCAGATGAGACTGATGTCAGCCTAAGGGGAAAGTCTCCTTTTTATAAGAGTGGACACACAATGTCTGACACATGCAGATACATACATGCACAAAGAAACACACATGTAGTGATTCATGTACTGGAAATCTGGCCCACTCCCCACAAACCAGCTTCACAGGTCCTTTTGTACAGTACTGTATAGATTGAGCATTTATCATTGCTCAGAAGGTGGACACATGTTTGCGTTGTCTATTGACAAAGTTTTGTGTCTGTTGACACTGATGAAATGTGTGTGTATGTTCATGCATTGATGAGTGAGGTGTTGGTTACGGGTGGAGTAGAGCTGTAAGGTGCAACCTATTGTGGAGAAAATGTGTAGATGGAAAACTGCAGTCTGTTGATTTCATCCCAGCCCCGTGACAAAAATATTCTTTGTTGCTGACCCCTCCACAGCGGTACATTGCTGTGCTTTTGTGTTTCCACTCCTGCCTGCTTCTCCAAACTAAAGGCGTGTCAACTGACATCTACTGTTGGTAATACACTGACTATTGATAAGTACCTCACACAGCTCCACTTCAAAACATCTGAACTATCTCTTTAAAATGTTACTGGCTCATACATCATTACAAATTAATTAAGTAAGTGTCTGACAGGAAACCAAAATCACTGGCCACAGAAACAAAGCAATACCAAAAGTTTTGTAAGCATAAATGACCTCAGTCATTATTCTACTCCACAAAGACATATAAATACTCTCTTAAGGTTTTGGTCGATTTTAAAACGTATGATACGTCTGACATATGTACAAAGAAACACACATGTAGTGATTCACACACTGAAAATTGGGCCCAATCCCCACAAACCAGCCTCACCGGTCCTTTTGTATTGTAATGTATTAAGGAGCATTTATCATTGCCCAGAGGTGGACTCATGTTTGTATTGTCTACAGCCAAGATTTTGGATCCACTGACATTGATGAAATGCGTGTGTATGTTCATGCATTGATGCATGAAGTGTTTTGGTTACAGGTGGAGCAGAGCTGTAAGGTGCAGCCTATTGTGTGAGAAACTGTGTAGATGGAAAGTGAGTAGATTTCATCCCAGCCCAAAAATAGTGAGTGTAAACCCCTTTCAAGAATGAAAACAAAAACTCGTCATCCTGTGGGAGTATAGCAGACCCTTTCCTCCTTCAGTCTATGTTTGACTGTGATAACTTTGCCACAGAGTCCCTGCCTTATTTTTTTGCTTAGGATTACAGTGTTTACAGTACTTGCTAAAGCTTTGAATGCTACCTTGTCTCCTGTCTGTTGCTGCACTTGGGTCCTCATCCTCTGCCACCGTTACTGTTGTGTGTGTGTAAGTCCTGCTTAATTAATTACAAACTTTTTACAGCACCAGTTTACAGTGTTACTACATACTTTGAAGGTAGTTTTGGGGTCTTACAAAGAGAGATGAGGAGATCAACTTCATTTTTAATTTGTGTCTTTAATACACGTGACAGCATAGCACAGAGACAGGAGATGAGGGAAGATAGCACGTTGCCCAAATTTTCCAAATGTTGGAAATCTCTTTTAAAGGTGCAGTGTGTACGATTTAAGCTAATTTAGTGTAATATAGCAGTGAGGATTGCATACAAATGGTTAAATAATTATGTCACTGATAGAAGTCAGTTTGTTTATGTCACGGGTTGCTATTCCAACAAGGCTAGATTACCCTGTGAGGTTCTGCAGGGGTCCATTCTTGGACCATTACTATTCCTCATCTATATAAATGGTTTATCTAATGTCTCAAATATCCTTTCCCCGATAATGTTTGCAGATGACACTACCCTTGTTCTCTCCAATTCAAATTTTGATTCACTGATGAAAGATGGTAATGCTGGTTTAACTGCATATGCTGTATGGTTCACATTTAAAGCATTTTGGTTATAAAACAAAAAAAGTACTACAATCAAGTCTATTGAGATGCCTCAAGTGTCTAGCGCAACATTTTTTTTTTTAAGTTTTGTTGATGAGAGTTTGAATTAAAGAGAACAAACTGACTGGGATTGTGAAAAAAAATCTCTTGGTATAATAATGAGGTCAGTCATCTTGTTGCCACAAATATTTACCAAAGTCCCCAATCACACAGGCAGGGTTTTGCCGGTTGTAAAACGTGAGGCACGAAGCACTGCCTTTAAAATAAAAAAAATAAATGTCATGGGTAAAAAACAAACAAACAAACAAACAAAAAAAAAATGCTGGCTCTACCTTTTTATTGTTGCCAGGCAACCACAGACTCACTTCTATATTCTAACCCACCTGTGTAATCCATCTACCGTTTATTTAATTGTCTTAGTAATTTATCAATAAGTACCAACTACTCTATTGGTCCTCCAGAAACATTTCATGAGGATCACAGCCTGATCAGTCACACATCTCATCTGTCTTAAATGGATACTATTATTTGCTGTTTTTTGTTGTTGCAATGACACATATTTTGCTATTAGTAGTTTGTTATCACTTGTATTATTTTATGTATTGTTCTTTCTCTTTTTTGTGTTTCCATTGTGCGAAAAATAAACCATAAAATAAATAATCTGAAAATATCTGGGTTTTTCTGACGTATTTGTTGAGGAGGGGCTGCTAACTACAGTGGCCGATTTAAAAATGCTTTGTTTGTGTGTTTGGTTTGTCTGTTCTGAGCTTCTGTAGAAACTGGCAGAGCAACATGACCATCTTTGAAGATGAGGACCCGCTCCCTCTGTAAATATAAAAGGTCATTTTAAGTTAAAGAAAATACAGCAATTCATATTCTCAGGTGACTTTACACTAAAGAAAACATACTTATAATTTTATTATCCATTTATGCCATTGTACCCCCCTAAATCCTGAATGTTGGACTATCAAGGTGCGGTCATGATTAGGTATATAACCTTTACATTTAACAATGGATAAAAACCGTACTGAAACATGGATATGCACCATTTACTTGAGAGTATCTTCAGGATTAATTATATGTCTTTGTGGAGTCAAATAAAGTTAATGTACGCTGACAAAACTTTTGGTATAGCTTTGCTTCTGTGGCCAGGGATTTTGGTTTCCTTTAAGATACTTAGTAAATTAATTGTTAGTAATGTATTAACATAAAAATATGGGTTTTTTTTTCATATGCAACAGAGGTTTAATCACACCATTTTTAGGCTGAGATGAAATCTACTCACTGTGTAGTTTTCCATTAACACATTGTCTTCACAATAGGCTGCACCTTACAGCTCTCTCAACCTGCAATCAAAATACTTCACTAAACAATGCATGAACATAAATACACATTTAATCGGTGATAAATGCCATGTTGATACAGTATGGCACAGAAGACAAGTGAAGCTGGTTTGTTGGGAGCAGGCTAGATATCCGGTATGAATCAGCACATTTGTGTTCTTTTGTTTATGTACGTATCTACATGTGTTTGATATTGTGTGTCCACCCTTATAAAAAGGAGGCTTGTCCCTTAGTCAAACATCAGTCTCCTCCTGGACCAAGCTGGTGACACTGACCTGAACTCTCTTCACCTGGTGAACCTGAACTCTGAGGTGAGTCCTGATGGAAAGCAATTTGTAGGGAGTGAGTTTTATGGAAAGAAAATATTTGTAAGATGTTCAGATACTGAGTATGATGATATATATTGTCTGTAAAATGGCAGCACTATTAGTCTAAAACTTCAGAGGTTTTCCTCTCATTTACAAAAGAATTATTCTGTGCTACTGTAAACACATGTTCCTCTGAGTATTTGTCATGCTCCTTCAGTGTTGAGTCTGAACTTCTGACTTTTATATTGTTAGCTCTTACTTGTTAACTTTGGCCTGATAGCACATGAATCTTATTAACCAATATCAAGAGATTGTATAAGCCTTGACACCATAGTGTCTGCACAACTCCACAGCAAGTGAATTTTCTCTTCATGCTAAAAGCAGTAACTTGAGTGTTGTTGTTTTTCAAAATTATTACACAAAAATTAATATTAATCTTTTTGTCCAGCTTCAGCTATGGGTCTTCTGGATAGCGCCTTGGAAGCCGGTGTAAAATTGCATGGCACCTATGCTAAACCGTTGTTTTGCAAGTACGCTGTTGACGGCAAGTTGACCAAGGACCAGCTGAAGAAGCTAGTACAGGAAGAATCTGACAATGCAATGATGAAAGTAAGCAACTCAATGCTCTCACTTTACATGACATAGTTAGAATTGCATCTATACGAAACACATTTAAATGCTACCATACTTCTTATTCACCATTTTTTACGCTGTATTAATATGTTCTGCAGGCAAAAATGGAAGCAGGTGGCTGTGAGAAGATGAAGGAATGGATGGAGACGAACTGCAAAGACCCGATGGACTTTGAAAACTTCTCTACGTGGTTGAACAAGGTGGTCTGCACCAAATACTGCAGTTCCCAATGCCAACAACAACAACAAGGCAGCTGTGCACAATCCTGCAATTAAAACCTTTAAAGGATTGCCATCAAAACTGAATTGTACAAAAGTGTATGAATGTCATATTTGACACTGCTTAAAACTGGTTTTCAAAAAAGTGTCCATTCAATACTTGCTGAGAAAAAATAAAAACTATGAAGGTTAATAATGATGTGGCTTCTTTGTCTTTTTATGACTATCACTACTTGTGTAGAAACATTTGCTTTTTTATTTCTCTCTTCCCATCTATTTGTATGAAACCACCTATTTGCATCAATTTGAAAGCACTGCCTTTATGAACAGGGGGATGAGAGTTAAAGCAGGGGTGGGTAGTAACACATTACCAATAACCCACATGAGTAAAAAGTGTTTTTTTAAAGTAAAAATGACTTTTAATGTTCCTCTTTATACTTCTATTCTTTACTCCGGTATATTTTTGAGCAAGTAATCTACTTTTACTTCACTGCATTGCTGTTTACCCCTTTGTTACAACCAATCTGCTGTTAAAACAAGGATCGAGTGTAGGCGCGAGAGCGTGCAAGGAGCACCTGTACTGCAGATGCCACGTTGCCAGCTGGAAGCAAAAGAGGCACCACCTGTTTTTTGACCACAATGCAATGATGACAAAGCCAAACCCAGAACAAGACACTGCTGCAAGAGACAATCCCTGACCATATCCATATCTTCAGGAATTGAGCATAGCATTAGTTCAGGCAGGACAGGGCTCAGCTCACATCCCAGCTACATCAGCTGTTCTCAAGCAGCCCAATCAAGTGATGGAGCAGCTGACTGATGGAAGGGAGTCAGCTGATAGATCACATGATTTCTTTCTGTGCAACCAACTGGCACCCTTATTTAAACTGCTCTGGCCTGCCTGCTTTTGCTGCCTCCTCTGCAAGCCGCTTTGAAGCCCATTTCCACCCCAGCTCCTCCTTTTCATGCTGTGTCTGACTTACCAATGCTCTCTCTGCATTAAGGCTCTCCATGCAGGTGCATGGAAGGGTGGAGAGGTGTGCTCTCTCTGCCTCATGCTTTTCACATAGGCCCGAGGAAAGGCACAGAGGCCCCAATACAGATCCATACCTCCAAATACAATTCTGCAAATGGAAATAAAATTTTCTTTAACTTAGGTGTTCCTGACATAATTAATTATATGTCTTTGTGGAGTAGAAAAATATTTTGGGGTCATACACACTGACAGATTGAACTGATTTGTACTGACTTTTTTGTATCTGGATGGCAGTTTAAGCTTACCATGTTTTTGTAGTTTTCCATTTACAGATTTTCCCCACAACAGGTTGCATCTTGCAGCTCTTCTCAACCTGTAATCAAAATAATTCACTCATTAGTGCATGGACACAAATACATATTTCATTAATAATAAATGCCATAATTATACTGTGCAGCACAAGAAGGCCAGTTGAAGCTGGTTTGTTGGGAGCGGGCCAGCTTTCCATCAGTCACCACAGTTGTGTCCTTTTTTATATGTGTGTACCAGTATCTACATGTGTCAGATATTGTGTGTCCACTCTTATAAAAGGAGACTTTCCCTGATAGTCTGATATCAGTCTCCTCTGGACCAAGCAGACGTGATCTCTTTTCACCTTGTGAACCTGAACTCTGAGGTGAGTCTTGATAGAAAGCAACATTGAGGGAATGAGTTATGTGGAAGGAAAGAAAATATCTGTAATATGTTGCGATAATGAGCATGGCGAGTGCAACACAGCCTGACACATGCAACGGATGTGGCTCCTCTCTACTGTTGAGTCTGAACTTCCTACTTTTACATTGTTAGCTTTTACCTGTAAACTTTAGCGTAAAAAAAATCTTTGCAACAACTTTATTTTCTGTTCATCCTCTGTGTTTTAAAAGCATTAACTCATGTGTTTCTTTTGGTGTTACTCAAAATCAGTATCAATCTTTTTGTCCAGCTTCAGTTATGGCTCGTCTGGAGCAGGCCATTGCAACCATTGTGCGCGTATTTTACGAATACGCTGACGGATATGGTAACATAAGCAATGTGAAAAGGAGGAGGATGTTTCGGAGAGAATTTTCAAACCCTGTTTTCCTGGTAAGAAGCTCAACACATTCACCTTACATGGCACAGTTACAATTCACACAAGAAATCTATACACAACACATTCACTTGTTATCATCTTCTTATTCACCATTCAGCTGCATTTCATGCTGTAATAATATGTTCTCCAGGAAAACATCTGTGAAACTTACCATGAAATGATGGCATGGATTATGGATATGAATTATCAACAACAGATGAACTTCAAGGATTTCTCTTTGTGTGTGCGGAGGATGCTCATCTTCCACTACAAGAGGGTGGTACGCATGCGGCAATTAAACTTCGCCCGACTTTACATGTAAAACTTTGGAGACGTAACATCAAAATGTGTAAAACAAAAAATGTACAAATGGCATATGTGGCACTTCCTTATGCTAAATCCACTCTAGACCCTGGTATTAAAGAATTTTTCAAAGAAAGGTCTATTCAGCACTTGTTTGGAGAAAAAAAATAAAAGCTATGAAATATAATTGGATGTGGGCTTCTTTGTCTTTTATTGCAATCACTGCATGTGTTGAGGAATTTGCTTTTGTTCTTTCTGCATCAATTTTTTTTGAAAGCATCGCCTTTATGAATATAGGGAATTAGGTTAATTTATTCATACACATTTTATTTTAGAGCTTCATACAAGAAATATCTTTGTTTCCACAGCCAAAAATTTGTGAAAAGTTCTAAAGTGTTCTGTATCTGAAAACAAGGGTGGGTAGTAACACGTTAGTAATGCACATCAGTTAAAAGAAGTTTTTCCAGAAAAGAACAAGTACTTTTCATGTTCCCTTTTTTAACAGTACCTCTAGACTCTACTTGAGTATATTTTTGAGCCAGTGAGCTACTTTTTACTTCTCTACATTTGCTGTTCAAACCGTCATTACAACGAGTCAGCTTTGAATGCGAGGATTGGGTATAGGCGGGAGAGCATGTGAGGAGCAACTATACCGCAAGTTTGCATTTGCCTAAAGGCAAAAAAAAAAAAAGCACCACTTATCTTTTAACTGCAATGCAATGATGACAAGAGACAATTCCCGACCTCATATAGCCAAACTTTTTACACCAAAATCTAAAACAGACAACAGTTATATGATGAGTAATTTATTAACCAGTGACCAGCTTTTACAAATGGTAATTTTCACTTTAACTTGAGTCATATTTCATGGGAGTAAATGTACTTTTACTTAAGTTAAGATATTCAGTACTCTGCCCACCACTGTCTGAAAGAATATAGAATCCCTTCACACATCAATTTCAAAACAAATTTCAGATTAGTACATTTAAACTCAGTTACAGTTCTTGAGAGAACAGGACGTGCTTGTGTGCTGGCAGATGGCACCGTGTCAAAATATTTAAGTTTTCTGTATCTGAAAGAAGAGGTGGGTGGTAACATGTTACAAGTGAGTTAAAAGTATAGCAGTACTTCTAATCTTTACTCAAGTATATTTTGAGCTAGTTATATACTTTTTACTTCACTGCATTTGCTGTTCAAACTGTCATTAGAACGAGTCTGCTTTGAATGCAAGGACAGGGTGTAGCCGGGAGAGCATGCGACAAGTACCTGTGCTGCAAGTTTGTATCTGCCTGGAGAAAAAAACAAACAAAAAAACACCACCTGTCTTAACTGCAATGCGATGATCACAAAGCAAAACTCAGAACACACCTTCAAGAGACAATTCCTGACCTCATCTGGCCAATCATTTTACACCAAAAACACAACAGTTACATGATAAGTAATTTATTAACCAGTGACTTTATCACTTGAGTAGCTTTTTCAAATGGTAATTTCACTTTTACTTGAGTCCAGATTATCATTACTCTGCCCACCACTGTCTTAATGTTTATAGGACCCCCCCACATCTCTATTTTAAAACAAATGAGTGCATTTAAACTCACATACACTATGTGAGAGAGCAGGACATGTTTGTGTGACCAACAGTGGGCTGGCAGACGCTCACCTCTTTGGAAGATATACAGTATTTTATTACAACTGCTCCACCTGGCAGGCAGTAGGGAGAATGCATTACAGACAGTAATACAAGAGTGAGCATTGGGTGTGCTTCTGATTTAGGGTGTGGTGAGAAGGACACAAATTAGAATCCATTCAGCGCTCCTCCTCCAAAAAGAGTATATCATCATTGAATCACTGAATTTCCTCCGGTGTTACATTACATTTTGTGGCTATTCAATGTTTGTGATTTAAAACTTTTTGCATTCAGGTTTAAATGTATTCTTATCAGTGAACACATCTACCACTGTCAAAATTTGTTGCTGTTTGTCTTTCTTACATAACACTAATGGTAAACCAGCTTGACCTGGTTTGACTGCACAGCTGTTTCCAGTAAAACGGGGTCCATTTTTTTCACATCTCTGACTGCAGCACTTTTTTTTTTCTTTGTCAACAAACAGGCCGCTCAGCCAATCACAAGCGCCTCACAGGGAGGGAAAGGAGAACCAATAGGAATGTGTGGGGGGTTTTTTTTCGACACAAGCCAGGATGTGAGTGACTCAACACTTGGTGGAGAGGATGAGAATTCACTTCGAATAAAGCTAACCAAAATTCTTGATGAATTATTTGACAGTGACATGTTTGAAAGTGCTGCCTTTTTTGATTAAGCGGTTTAGGTTAGTTTATTCTTACACATTTTAGAGCTCCACACAAGAAACATCTTTGCTTTCACAGCCAAGAATATGTCAAAAACAAGTTAATTATTCTGTATCTGAAAGTTTATATAATCCCTTTTACATGTAAACTTCAAAACAAGCAGTTTTGAGTATGTTTAAACTCACTTTAACAATTGGAAAGAACAGGACATGCGTGTACACAGCTAACAGTGTGCTGACAGATGCTCACATCTTTGTAGGATGTACAGTATTTTAATACACTTGCTCCACCTGGCAGGCAGCTGGGAGAATGCAGTACATAAAACATGGGTCAGCGAAGGGTGTGATTCTCATTTAGGATGTGGTGAGAACACAAACTGGAAGTAATTTGATGGGTTTTCTCCATAAAAATATAACCTCATTGAATCACTGAGTTTTCTCCTTTGTTAAATTACACTCTGACTTTTCAAGCCTGTCATAGATTCAACAAGGTGCTGGAAACATTCCTCTGAGATTTTGGTCCATATTGACATGATAGCATCACACAGTTGCTGCAAATTTGTCAGCTGCACGTCCCTACGTTCCACCACATCCCAAAGGTGCTCTATTGGATTGAGATCTGGTGACTGTGGAGGCCATTGGAGTACATTGAACTCACTGTCAGTTTGAGATGATCTGAGCTTTGTGACATGGTGCGTTATCCTGCTGGAAGTAGCCATCAGAAGATGGGTACACTGT
>JAPZEB010003162.1:0-13459 GCA_029783705.1 Chaetodon striatus
ACTAGTTAGCAAGACTATTGTAAAGCATAAGTCATGGCTTGGCAAAACACTAAACACCTCCACAATGACTGTATAATCAAGCTGCTGCTGAGCGAAACCCAGCAGCTGCAGTGGTCCCATTAGACAGCTCCCAGTGTGAACGTGTGGACATGTGAGGCTCTTAATGTGGAGGCATGTCTTCGATGGTAAACCATGGACGGTGGATTGCCCCCTCTGGGTTGGAAAAGAGCTACTGCCTCAAGCAGGGGAGTTCAAGTATGTCAGGGCCTTGTTCACAAGTGAGCGTAGAATGGAGCGTGACATGGTTTGGCGGTTTGGTGCAGCTTCTGTGGTGATGCAGGCACTGGCGTGGTAAAGAGGGAGCTGAGCCAGAAGGTGAGGCTTTCAATTTAGTGGTCCATCCACACCCCAACCCTCACCTGTGGTCATGAACTCTGGGTAGTGACCAAAAGAATGAGATTGCAGATATAAGTGGTTGAAATGAGTTTTGTCCGTGGGGTGGCTGGGCTCAACATTAGAGATATGGTAAAGAGATACATCCGGAGGGAGCTCAGAGTAGAGCCACTGCTCCTTCGTGTCAAAAGGGGTCAGTTGAGGTGGTTCAGGCATCTGATCAGGATCCTCCTGGGCGCTGGAGGTGTTTCGGGCACGTCTCACTGGTAGGAGGCCCTGAGGCAGACCCAGAACACACTGGAGGGATTACATATCTCATCTGGTCTGGGAACACCTTGGGATCTCCCAGGAGGAGCTGGAAAGTATTGCTGAGGAGAGGGACGTCTGGGGTGCTTTGCTTTGCCTGCTGCCCCCGCAACCCAGCCCCGGATAAGCAGAAATCGATGAAGGGAGGTTCTGTTCTCAGTCCCATTGTTTGTTTTCTGTTTTTTCAGCACTTTAAGTTTTGGCCTATAAAACCTGAACCTTCAGAAGGAGAAGATTGAAATATATATATTTTTGACAAAAATAAAAACTGAACTCATGACTTTAAGGTCTAGTGTGTATGATTTGGGGGGATTTAGTGGCATCTAGTGGTGAGAACTGCAATCACCTGAAACACCTCCTGGTTAGAAATCATTCAGTGTTCACTGTTCAGGAGGTTTTTACCAGGAGCTGCATTATCCAGAGATTGTAAATTATGAATTTATATATCAAGAACATATACTGCCCAGTTCCTTTAATACTGGTGGGATAGTAGCTTCAACAGAAAGTTTCACTTCAGCTGCACGCCCTGTATAAGATAAATGGTTGTGATTGGTCCAGCATGTTTAAGGCCACTGGAGAGGGACCAGGCGTGTCTACCAGAGCAAATAAAACACAAGCTCACAGATTTGTCTGGTTACCAACCATTCTTTTCCTTAAATATGAGCAAATCTCGGTTATTTCCTCAAACAACCCCTACTCAAAACATCCACTCATCCCTCTGCAGCTCAGTGTGGATTCTGTGTGGCAATGCAACTACACTCACACAGAAACAGAGATTTCTGGACTCACCCCCAGAGATTTGGGCTCTCCTCTCTGGATAGCAGCGCGCAGAGCTTGTTGTCTGTCAGACAGCTTGGCAGCGTTCGTATCCTGCAGCACCTGGACCGTCAGATCCCTGGAGACTGCCACCGCCATCACCTGCAGAGGAGAGCAGAGCCCACTTACCAGACTGGAGCAGCATCTTACAGATCAGCTCACACAAAACCCACAGAGCTCTATGTTGGTGTTCTTACTTTAAACAACCCACACATAGAACAATTGATAGGACAATAACCATGTAACATTTTTAACATTATCAAAAAAATTTATTCATAACAATTACTCAAATAAGACAAAATGCTCACAGTATTTAAACATATCTTCCACACACACTCTGCACTGAAACCTGTTGGTTTCAGTGCAGAGTGTGTGGTAACAGTTTTCTTAAAAATAGAAAACTGTTTTCTTAAAGGTGTTGGTGCAAAATGCAAATAATAAATTCTCTAAAATTAAAAAATAACTCAGCTTTTATGTTGCAGGCAGACTGATAAACATATAAGATTATGTCTGATAAAATCTGAACTGCCTAAACCCCCAACTTAAACATCTCCACCCACATCCATTTCAGATTTAGGACATTTTTTTAAAAGAACTATACCTGTAATTCTGCATGTGTGAGCTCATTTAGTAGAAACCACATTGTGGCTAACTGTTGTGCACACCATATTGCTGTGTCTTAGACATTTAATTATATTTTTCCTACCTTTGCAGGCAACCGTTGGTTTTCATTTATTTTTGTGTGATGTGAAAATCATGAAAATAAATTCAGGCTCAAGATTAGAATAATAGTAAACATAACAAATACGCACTGTTAAATATATTGTATTTTGAATAAATATATACATTCAAGAGATGAAAAATATTGCACAGTATATCCCACTCCTGTTGAAAATCTAATAATGGCAGTGATGTGATCCAACGTTGCTGTGAAACAATCAAATAAAGTACATTTGGAGGTAGCAGCAGTCCGATGATGATGAGGTCTCAGTTAAACACAGTGATCTTTATAAACAAACACAAAACCCTGCTATGACCTCCATCATCTCCCACCTCTGCTCCCGGGAAACTTCTCCCATGTGCGCATGAATCCAGTCAGAGCTTTACGCAGCGCTGTTACTGCTGCTATCATCACGCAGCAGCAGCCTAGATTATCGTTAGCGTTTACGCGCACATTACGCACGATTTGATTAGAGCGTATTGCGTAAGCTCGTCCCTCATTTGACTTGGGCTGAAGGCCACGGTGTTTGGGAAAATCTGGTGTTGTGCGCCTGTGCTCTGACATAGTCTATCGACGGATCATCTCCTTCACATCAGGTCATTGTACATTTTTAAAAAGACTTTACGCACAGTGTAAACACCAAAGCCCTCTCACTCAGACGGTAACAACAAACATTTAGGCTGCTGTCTTAGTTTATGAGAAGACACAAAATGTCTCATTCCTACCTTTTTTTCCCGGGATCAGTTAATAAATCTGTCCTCCTTTTTAGGTTTAGGTGTCTTTCGACCACTCTCTGCCCTCTCTGTTTTTTGCAGGCGGATGCGTGCGAGGATGTGTTTATTAGAGAGACAGAGAGAGAGGGAGAGAGAGAGTGGGAGTTTGTTCTCCGTCTGTGGATGAGAATCAGCAGAGCTCCTCCTTCCTTAGTTTGGCACATTCCAGAAGTCATCTTGTTGTCGGGAGTTTTCACCATTAAAAGTTCATCTGAAGAACTGTTTCCTCGGTGTGACAGCTTCTACAAACCCTGCTGGTATCATCTAGAGACGTCTTAGGCATCCCTGCACTGGAAAACACTTAGTCGATGTAAGTAACACTCTGCTTTATATACATGTGAAACTATTTTTATTATTTAAATGTTAGTAAAGTAAACAGACAACAATAAGTGGTCATGTGCTGTCCTTAAGTAGGACACTGATCCATTTTATTTTGTTTTGGTACAATGGATGTGAAAGCTATCCAGGTTTCCATCCAAATGTAAATTTTAGGCGAGTTAGCCGAAAATCGGTAAAAGAATTGTGACGCCTAAACAATACCCGTTTCCATCTACTTCCGTTATGCACCTTTAATACCTGTGTCCTTGGCTGCTCTGTCTGTATCCATATATACCCTCTTTATACCTGTTTGTACGCTGTCTGTATGTATGTACCCTGTCTGTATCCAGATGTACCCAGTTTACAACTGTTTTTACCTGTATGTACTCTTTATGTACCCACACATACCTTGTTTAAATCTGTTTTGCACGCTATCTGTACTTTCATGTACTCCGTCTGTGTCCATATGTACCCTGTTTATACTTGTATGTACTGTCTGTAACTGCATGTACCCTGTTTATACCTGTTTGTACCTATATGTACCTCTATACATGCATAGCCCCAGTATGCACTCTGGATGTACCCTGTTGATATCGTATGTCTCAGGGCTGAATGATTAAGCAAATTCAAACCACCATCATGATGTAATACAATGGTTCTCAAATGGTCTGCAGTGGCACGTTGGTGTGCCGTGATGGCAATCTGCCGTGGGATTTTGTTATAACCACACATTATTATTGCAATATTCAACTGGGCCCATGCAAAAAGTTGTGAAAGATTTTTTTAATGCTTGTATCAGTATGGTGTGCGCACTCATTTCCAAATAAAGAGGCCAACTCTAGATAAAAAAAATGTTATTTCATTTCAAAAACCTTCATGGGGAACCTATTTGTCGCCATTTGGCCGTGGGTGTGTGACACGTCAAAAGACCACTTGGTGCCGTGAACTTCACAAGCACAAACACACACTGCCCTCAGCTCCATGTGACATATGCAAGTGAGAGTAGATGAGTAAAACAACCTGTGCAATGTCACGCCACTCACAAGCTTTGATCTGAGCAGTACTGCTTTAAGTGCAGTCCACATGTTAACATATTACCCTTTGTTGTAATAGTAGTGTAACTGTTTGGGGGAATAGCTCAGTGCGTAATGTGTGCATGGACTCAGAGCAGACAGGCGTTGGCAATCAGAGCAGAAAGTTGTCAAATGTACAGTGCAGATTTCAGCTTGAATTAACACTGCAACTCCTCAATACCCAAGTTCAGTTCCTGTGTCTTGCTTCCCAACTGCTGGGTGCATTTAAGTGAAATGAGCGTCAATGTCAGCGATGGAAGCAAAACAAAGTTTCTCCTGTGCCTCCCGACGACAGTATGAAAGCTGAAGCAGGAATGGTTAACTGCATGTTTACAACAAGGCTTTGACTTATCTAAATATTTTTCAATCCAGTCGCCAGAAAAAATGTTGGCATTGTGGGTTTCTGTAAACCAAAGAAATGTAACTATTGTGCATTATTATGAAGTGGATATGTTGAAGCTCAACATTTCAAAAAGGCTGTGGATAACGTGTGGTTATTTTTACGCACAAAAACCACTTGGTAACTTTTAGGAAAAGATCATGTTTTGTCTTAAAATATCTGCTTCTGGTGTTGCAATGGCAGCTGGAAATGCAGTGATGGCTCACTAAAAAACATCTCTTTTGGTGGTACAATCACTGCTGGAAAGGCAGCCATGTCATGCTTAGAGCGTTGTTGTTTGTTGGTCTCAAACTGTGGTCTGCAGCTTGGCAGCTGTCACGCCATCCACCATTCCCTTCGCCTCCCAATGATAAAGTCAAAGCTTTGGGAACAAAAACCCTGAACAAATTAAGAATAGTTTTGTATGAAACTCTTCCAAGAACTTTACTATGCCAGACTGTCCAGTAGACAGCCCAGATCAAAACCAGGTTATCTCAATCCCAGCCAAAAGTACAGAATCAGAGTTTTAAAAACATCAACCAAACAGTGCAGGCAAGCACGAGAAACCTTTACAGACTCACAGATTATCCCACAGACAGCACTGGCAAAAATGATGTGAAAATTAGTAAAATAAAAACAAATTCTGCATCTAATTAAAAAAAAAACTGCAGTTAAACAACTTGAAAACCATCACAGATGTTCTTGGGGACCTGTGGTACAAAACTATTGTGGAGTTTGCTGATACCAAAGATTTAGTTGTTATTGAAAAGTCTATGGCCATTCGAGTTCAGAGTTTAGGAGGTGCACCTGAATGCACCATGAAATCCCCATCTGTGCATTGTTTAATAAGTGAAGAGTGAAGTGTCGATGACGTGACTGCAGTGCACAGCTGTCTTGCTACATCTAGTTAATTACAATGTAAAACTTTACTGGCATGTTTCGTGCCAATCAGCGTAACTGCCTCTCAGAAGAGTTCGCCTCAGGCTCCTCCATGTTGAAATCAGCGTGCTTCAGATATACAAAGTTAACACAATGCCCTCTTACTCACTGATTGAACAGTTTCACTTCCTCTGATTGGATGGTCAGCGGGCAACATGTTGATTGGCTCCTCAGCTCTGGTGTAAAATCAGGGTCAAACTTCATGCTTGTGAGGGGAGAGAGTAAACCAGTGGTGAATATTCGCCTCCTGTTCACTTCCATTCAATGCCAGCAGAGGGGGGAATAAAACATTTGCTTCCAGTGGCATACAAATTTGCATTGTCTCACTGCATGGAGTTTGACTTTGGTGAACTTTGTGCAGAGAAGACATTGATTGTTGCCAAGCTTAACCAGCTGATATTGTGTCATATTGGCCATGAAAAATACAAAGTGCCCTGCATGAGAGATGCTGCCTGACTGACAGTGAGTCGGGAGACTGGCATGGAGCATACGAAAATGTCTAATGTATCATTAACATCACATTTTGCTTTATTGATTAGCAAGCTAGCTAACATTAGCTAGCAAATCAGCATGAATATTGCCTTGGCTGGCAATGGTCTCTCCCCTGTATCCGCTCAGATGTGACCGTGCACTAACTCATAGCTCGTAGCTTGTAACTTTATTGTCGCATATACAGAGAGGAAATTTGTTTGTCCGTCTTTAAGACTTTGTGAAACCTCACTGTTGAAAATATTCCTGCACACTGGGGTTGCAGCTATATACCGGTTTCAAGGTATATCGTGATATAGAAGTTGACAGTTATCATACGTGTACATTTACTTATCTACAAATTTGAGAAAAAAAAAATGGAACTGGACATTGAATCTCCCCTTTATTTTAGTTGTTTAGTTATTTTACAAGGGGAGACTTTTCACACATACTTCCATTAACAAAATGTTTCCAAGTTTCAATTATAGTAATAAAACATTTGTTCACCCAACAATTACCCTTCTGTTTTCATTCCTTTAAGGCTTATTCTCACTAATAACAATATGAATTCTGTAGTACCGTGATACCATGACACTGTGAAACCACAACATTTTCTGAGACGCTTATCGTACTGTGAAAATCTCAAACTTTTGCAACCGTACAGCACACACAAAAAAATATTTGTATGGCTACAAAAATGTTTGTAAGTGCTAATTATATCTGTGTGCACGAAACTTTTTGGCACATGCACAAAGTATTTTTTCAGCGACAAAACTTTTTCATACATGCTTAAAATATTTTTACGGCTACAAAACTTTTTCACACATGCATAAAATATTTTTTTAGCCACAAAACTTTTTCACACGTGCACAAAATATTACAGCTGCAAAACTTTTTTATATTCTCGCAAAATATTTCTACAGCTACAAAAACTTTTTGCACATGCAAATTATATCTGTATGTACAAAACTTTTTCACAGATGCACAAAGAAAATGTACAGCTGCAAAACTTTATCATACATTCACAAACTTAAATTTGTGAGAACATTTTTTGTAAACACAATTTCACATTTGAAATATTAGTAATTGACTTATTTGCTTTCATATGTACAGATATAGAGAAACCTACAGACATATATGTACCCTGTCTTTATCTGTATGCACTTTGTTTATGTACCCCACTGACACAGAGAAGTTTGCCTTGTGTACCTCCTCTCATCCAGTATGAATACTCTCACAGGATAAACATGGTGTTAGTTATGTTAAAGACATAGTGATACACTTGTAAATCCCCCCACCCTCTTAGCCAAACGCCCACATTAATAACCATATGGTTAATGAACTGAGGGACAAACGAGTGCATGGAGGAACATAAGCAAGTTTGTTTCTAGACCACTGATGTACAGAATGTTCCCCTCACTTCTGTGGGGCCTTGTTAATTCATTTTATTATCAACCCCCCATCCCCTTACTCTGAGACCCCACTCTTTTCTTCCTCTCCCACCCTTCCTCCTCCTATCCTCTTCCTCCCACCACATCTGCTTCTCATCCTGCAGCATTCCTGTCTTTCCTAAGAGGATTGTGACATGTGGTTTTGATGAACTAACACACTTGTACACTCTCTTTCTCTCTGTTCCTTTTTTCCTCTTTCGCTACCTCATTTTGTTCTCTGTTTCTCAATCCCTTCCTCTCTGTCCAAACAGATACACACAGGAGAGACACACACGAATACAGTTGCACAATTACAACACACACGCCTCTTGGTTTCATTGGCTTCTCGTGATCATGTGGTCCGTGTGTGTGTGGTTTTTTGGGTCTTTTTATGTCTTTCCTTTTCCTGTACAGTCTGATCCTCTTCCTCTTCAGTCATTTGCACCTTTCAAACATTATCCTCTAATGACAACTTGTTTTTTCTTTGGAAAAGATTTTCTTACTCCCATTAGTTTTAATGAAACATTTCACTGTCTCTATCCTACTTCGTGAAACATATTGCCTACCCTGTAACTGTTTAGTGGTCTTTAGGTTAACATTCAAAGTAGTCTGGTTACATTTACTATACATTAGATCAGTAGATCCACTATAGCTGTGTCTCAACTGAGGGGCTGCAGTGTTCACAGGCTGCAATGTAAGAGTGATTCCGTCACATCGGCGCGACTAAGTCGGGTCTTTCAAATTTGGCCGAGAAATGCAGCTTTCTTTCCCAGAATTTGGAGGGTGCAGCGGGTGAATCCTTCATGGCCCAACCTATCCCAAGATGCATTGTGCACTGATGACGATTATATATTGAGTTAAGTTAACTATCAGTTGTTAGCTAGCTACTGGTCAACTGTTGTTAACATTACTATTAGCTAATAGCACACAGCTTAAACAATCTTAATTTAATAAGTTTACTTGAAAACGGTCCACCAGCCTGAAATATATCAAACTGCGGTGTCTCTGGTAGTAAATAATTTCCTCAAGTATTAAAAACAATGTATGGGTCCATGATGTAGGGCTGACTAACTTACTAGCTTACTCCTTCTTTCGTCAAGCGCAGCTGGTTGCTAGGTAACAATAACGCCCACAGGTCGGGGCAAGAACAGTTGGTGATGCAACCAGGAAATCCTCCGCAGACCAGACCATTTCGGAGACTGTTCGGTGTGGCTGATGCACTCTTCAAAGGACGTGACAAACGTCGACCATGAAGGCCGTGTCCTTCAAAGGCTGCAGCCCCTGAATTGAGACACAGCTTATGTCTGACTGTTACACAGCATTGACTGGTTAAATCATTACATTCTGCACATCTCCTCCAATCATGAGACTCAGACACTATACTTGATGTTGCGGGAGCTTGGGAAGATAACGGTCAACAAGTTCCCAGCCACTTTGACAGCATGTCAATGGACTCATGAACTCTTGCAAATGCCACCAGGAGCACTGGGAGGAGCCAGAGCAACATGGTTTTATTTATTTATTTATTTATTTTACAGATTATCAGTGTCATGTACAACTGACAGTTTTGGCAAATATGACAAAACATTTGTTTTTGTTTTTTAAAGAAATTACCTACTGAGGCTTTAAAGCTAATTTGTTACCCTTTATTATTTATGATGGGATTAAAGCTCTCGTGTGTAGGATTCATTGATATCTAGTAGTGAGGTTGCAGAATTGAAACAGAATTGTGTGCGTAAGAGAAACTCCGGTGGAGGTCAGCAGTGGTGGAGTAAGTTTTCACATCCTATATTAAATAACGGTGCCAAAACTTTGTCTGTAGATGAAAATATTTTCACACACCCTCCCAACCTACCGCAGTCTAAAACTGAGTTGAGCATTTTAAGGCACAGGTGCTGTTTAATAAAGCGACTCTGTTGTGCACAACAGTTGAGAGGGTTTGTCTGGAGCAGGGTCCTCTTTGTGTTTGGGATGTAAAGTCCCTTAAGTGGCGTCTTAACTTGTTCAGAATAACACTGTCAGAAGCTAATATTTTGAGAAACACAACACACTGTGGTCTCTCTTCATTACTCACTAGGTGTGGATTCATTGTCTGCTTTACGTTTCTTTGGCAGTCCTTGCACATACTTCTCAATGCTTTGCTGGCAGCGCAGAACCATTCATCATTTATATTTACTGTAGCCTTGCCCTTGTCGTGCCCTCCCACCCTCACACCTGTTATAGCCCGGGTCTGCCCCCCAGTTTAAGAACCAGTGCTCTATTATAGGTAACAGTCCTGCACTGAAAATGTTGCTTCAGTAAAAGTAAAGAAGTAAAACCAGGGAAATACGCTTGTATTGAAAGTACTCATGCAGGAAAATGCCTCATGTGACTGTTAACACTTTTATATATTATATCATTTGATTGTTATTATTCATGCATAAATGTAAAAACAGGATTTGACTGTTGTAGTTTAGCTAGAGCTCATTTTGAACTATGTTGTAGAGGACTTTAATTATTATTTTATTCATTTATTCTGTCACTTTCTCTTTCTGATTTTAGCATTGCATATATATATTTTGGATTTGCACCTTATTATTATTATCATTATGGTAGAGTTATTATATTTGCAGTTTTTATATTTGGACTCTTACCACTTCTTGTCTTGGGATAAATAGTTTTATTTTGTCTTGTGATGGATTAGTTGGTTGGAAAACAATTCTAAATCTTCACATTTCTGAAGCTGGAGCTGTGAAATGTATTCCATGAAAAATAATTAATTAATCTTCTGTCAATCACCTAATTATTTCAGCTGCACTTATACGTAAACACTGTCAAGTTTCACATGTAAAGACGTCTTATTTTAAAAGCTCTTTATATGTTTTGTGTATAAAAATCTCAATCTGAAAAGTAACTGGTAACTAAAGCTGTCAGTTAATTGTCGTGAAGTAAAAAAGTACAGCATTATCCTCCTGAAATGTGGTGGAGTAGAAGATAAAAGTGGCATTAAAAGAAAAAAAAACTCAAGTAAAGTACAAGTACTTCAAATTTTAGAGCGTAAAGTGCTTGAGGAAATATTAAATTCCAGCAGAGTTCACTTAGCTGGTGGTTATGCATTGCACATAAAATGCAACGTAATATTGTCCATGTGTTAATATTGACTGTAATCTAGGGTGGTATGTGCTTGGTTTCTTCATAACAAGAGGAACCTCTTCACTTCAGATCGGCTATATTGTATCTGACTTCAGTTTCCTGTTTTGCAGTATCATGTCCTCTGTGGGTGCAGCGTCAGCAGCTGAACCCAGGTTACATCGTCTCTTCCCCTGGTTTGACCCTCCAAGTGCTGCGGTGAGATCAGGACACCACTCAGTCTGGGCGAAGTTAACTTTATTTGAATTGAATTGTATAACTTCCCATAAATTGTTATGCAGTGGAGTGTAAAGCCAAATCTCTGTGTCTGTGTAGGTGGTGACCATCTTGCTGGGGCTGTTCCAGGTTCTGTTATGTGTCCCAGTTGCTTACAGTGAGCCAGCTCTGCCAAAATTCTTCATGGCACCACTTATCTTTGGAAGTCTAGTATGTACCTCATGCTCCTTACTCTAATGCTTATACTGACACTGAATATCTACACATCTCACAGTTATTACATGATTGCCTAATCTTTGTTTTTTCATTTTGCATAATTGTTTCAGCGCTTGGAATAAACATAAGTGCCATATTTCCATCATGTTTTCTACATTGTCTACAACTGTTTGAGGCTTCACGGGCACTCTTTTCATTGCGTCATCTCGTTGTGCCCTCATCTGTAGTGGTTTGATGGCACCTGACTGCAGAAATAGCTCCACCCACTGCATCACTCGAGCCACATAACAATCACTATTCGCACAGTGGTAGTGAATGTAAACTTTGATTAATTTTCATTTTCTTTTGCCAATTGTCTGTTAATTTGGTCAGAATGTTTGCAGCTATATTTGGATAGAAATCTGGCTAATGTCAGGGATGTGCCACCAGTGCAACAAATGAAATGTGAATTAGGTGTGTTTCGGGCAGCAGCCTCCAAGGCTAAAAAGTACAGCAAATGTAGACGTGCAAAAAATTGCAATTCTTTGAATGGCCACTTGAGGCTGGCTCCAAAACAGAGTCAATCCCCATAGACCCCCATGTTAAAATGCCCAACTTTACAGCAGAAATAAACATGTTTACATATGTGTTTGCAAAAAATGTTTTTGGTCTCTAGCTAATTTCAACATTTATGACAAATGTACTTTTTTTTTCTTTCTTATATCTTTCTTTCTTTTTGTTTCTTATATTTCACCCATTTACATTTTATTAAGACGCAAAGGTATGCATATTTAAGGGTGGTAACGCTTGAGTGACAGGCTGTCTGCAAGGCCTCACTCCAGTCTATGAGTCAGAGTTAACCTTCGCTCCTCCACAGCTCCAACCTCTCGTCCAAATAAGGTCACTTCTGGCTCCAAAAAACCTAGATAAGCAACCAAAGTGCCAAACTTGAGGCTTCAAAAGGGCAGTCTTCAAACCAGTAGGTGATGTCATGGTAGCTGCGTTCATTATTTATAGTCTATGGTGTGTTTCCATCAGCTTAGTTGAGGCAAATAAACCGTCTACCTGACGTAGCCACCATGACGTCACCCATTGGTTTGTGGACTCCTGTTTTGAACCCTCAAGATCGGCATTTTGGCTGGTGCCATCTCTGTTTTTTGGAGCCAGAAATGACCATTTCTGGACAAGTGGGAGATAATCCTAATGCTAGCTGCTGGCTTGGTTAGCACGGTGCATTTACAGCTGTGGTTACCTGTCATAATGCTAATGCTAATTTTTGCCAGTGGAAAACAGGCTGAAAACCATTTAACAAAATGTACTCACTAAAAAACTTAACACCTGACTCCACAGAGGGTCATGAACAGGGGAATTAGCTGTATAGACCAAAACTGCTGTAAAGTTGGGTATTTTAATACAGTGATCTCTGCAGATTTACTCAGGCTTAGAGCCAGCCTCAAGTGGCCATTCACAGAACTGCAGTTTTTGGCACTTCTACATTGGTTTCATTTTTAAGTACCGGAGGTTGACGCATGCTGTAAACCCATCTAAACCTATTTACAGCATAAACTCTTTATGGCCAGAAGGGAAAAAATACACAAATGAGTACATAACCCTTTCAATGGTATTGAGAAAGTTTTATCGAATTTTGTTGCTTCCATCCAGGTTTTCTAATTAGATTCTAAAAATCTAAAAACTGCTTGGATGGAAACAAAGCTTTGTGTTTCCTCGCTGCCGCTGTCTTGAACCTCTTTATCATTAGGCTACATTAAGTGGGCCCACGCAACAGTTTCAGAACAATTTGATCATCGCTGCATAGTTTGACAGATTGACCGCAGCTCAGGAGCAGTGATTGATATGATTGATAGTTGTGTTCAAGACTCCTCATCTCTGATTGGTTGTTCACGAGCAGTGGATTCTTGCAAATGCCATTCGAAGCATTACGAGGTGGCAGAGGAACATGGTTTGTTTTTTCACAGACTATCTGTCTCATGTTCTAGCATCTATCTTGACTCTGATGAAAGCAACTTTAGTTTCTCAGTAAAAAGTCCAATACTGTGTGTGTGTGTGTGTGTGTGTGTTTGCTGCAGATTACAGCAGCAGGATCCATTACCTTTGCCAATGAGAGGAACTCCAGCAGACGACTGGTACGTTCACAAACGTTCACAAAAGATTCATATGACATTTTGATCCAAAGTTCTCCACCCTCTGTATTTCAGAACATGTCTCAGGTGTTACATTAAATAATATAAGAATATAAACTCATAACATTGCAGTCATATGACATAGTCAGCCTAAAGCATCAG
>JAPZEB010003266.1:0-13448 GCA_029783705.1 Chaetodon striatus
ACCCTGACCCATGAAAGGTCTACATTTGACCCTTAAATGTGATCAAGTACAACAATTTACTTCCTGACAAAACCGATTTTATGTTTATATATAATCGGAAAACATTTCAACGTACGTCATGAGAGTGGTTGTTTACACTGTTGTCGTCTTCCTTTATGAAGGGAAGCCAAGGTTTGAATCGTATCTTCCTCTCCACCATGACTCCTTTTTGCAAGTATCCAACAGGGTAGACGTGTGAGTTTGATGTCATTGTTTGGTGTAACTGACACAAAAACATGCATTGATAAAAAGGAATAGATCAGCTCAGGGGCTAATGGTTTCGATGGATTGTAAGATTTGGAAACATTTCTTGATTTCTGTCTGTGGCGCTCCATAACACAACATTTTGTTGACTTATTAATTATAAGGAGAATTAGAAACCTGTATACAACAAGACTAAAAAAACCCCATAAAAACAGGAATTATCCATCCATCTTGGAATCAACCATTCGATTGAACCATGTTTATTATGCAAAGACATTCAAACTCGACTCTCAGTGGAGTCAACATGTAGTTTCTGCAGTATTTAAGCTACATCCTGCAGAAACAGCAGCCGCTGCAGGTCGACCTCCTCTGAAATGAGAGAAATCTGCTCAGATATGTTTTCTGTGTAGGTGGCAGCGGAGCTCTGATTCTCTTTGCTGCTGTCAAAGCCAATTATTTCATATGTAGCACACACACACACACACACACACGGAGGGATTCACAGATGGGATTTCGCAGATGCTGAGGCAAATCAGATTGTGACAGACAGGATGAATCGTCCTTTAAATGACGTTTTGAAGACCAATCCTAATTTTTATTCAGTGAAATTTGCAGGCCAGTGTGAAACCAAGACAAAGTCAAGATACACTGGCTCAGAGGGGGTTTCTTTGTTTTGGTTTTGTTTTGTTTTGCTGGATGATTTCTGTGCTGGCTTCAAGTAATTTTCCACTGTCTTCCGAGAGAGACTACACTGTGCATACAACCAAGCTGTAGCAAACATGCAAAGAGCACTTTTTACATTAAAAATATAAAATAAAACTATTAAAAATAATGAAATAAGATTTGAGTTAAATATGTAGAGAGCAGCAGGAGTGAGGAAGTTTAAAAAAGAGAGAGTGGAAGGAATAAAAAGCAGATGCAGAGCGACACTGCGTCAGATTTATGACTTTAAATGACAGCTGTTTGGAGGAGCGTGTCATTAACACGTTAAATTACACAGCTCACCTCTGTAATCCAGAGGGTGCGTCCCTCTCTGACGGGACTCTCCCAGAGGATGCTGGGACTTGACGGAAATAAACCACCTCAGAAACTCTCATCTGTCTGTCACTACTTTAAGATTATTCTCAGGGAAGTGAATTAGTCTGCAGACGACGACGTCTCGGATATCAGGCTCAGATTTATGAGCATGTTTTCGAAAAGCGACTCAAAGATAAATATATTTTCTCAATTTACTGGCCAGATTTCCGTCAGCGTTCCTGCCCGCAACAGGATGAATCTTAGTGAGTTTTGTGTCCACTTCACCTTCCGCCATCTGGACAAAATCTTTGGTTGTTTGCGTACCACATTCATGCTCCCAGGAGGATGAAATCTTTGGACACTTTGGACACATTTTATGGCCATTCCTCTACTGTCGCCCACCAAAACAATGATCTTGACGACCACTGAAATTTGTACAGACGTTCTTGTTCCCCAGAGGATACATCCTACTGACTTTAGTGATCCCATGATATTTCCTCTGGTGCCACCATGAGATTAACTTTTGTGATTTTGACTGAAATATATCAACAACTACTGATCCCTTAAAATCTGGTTCAGATATTAGACATTCATAAAGAAGACAGAAAATTAGTATTTCCCGAAATCTTTTTATCTGGTTTTGCTTTTTAGGTGTGTAATCATAATATCAATGATTTATCTGGTGATACAGATACTCACAGACGGTGTCATAAGTTCTTTTACGAGCCTTTTGTGCCTGTGCGTTGTACACTGTCCTCTTGTGGCGCTCCTACAGGAAGAGCAACGTGCAAAGACTTCATGTGGCCTATAACGTTGGCATGAGACTGCTTCTTAAACCTCCAAGAGTGCCAGCCAAATGCTTACAAATGTTGGTGTACCTGGTGCACAAAGCCCCTCAAGTCCTGAGAGGTGAAATTTATATTTAATTATCCTGTGCGCAAAACATAACTGACTTGTTCAATTCAATTCAATAGAACTTTATTTATCCCGAAAGAAATTCTTGTGCCAGCGAATGCTTCAATTACAGTCACACAAAGTACAGCAACAACAATTTAATGTTCACAAGCAGAAAAACCAGTGGGTTCACAGGTCAGGGTCACTCACTTGGCCCAGTTTTAAAAGCAATAGCGTATTAAATATCTGGAAAAATATACAGACAAGGAGTGTTTTCAAAGAGCAAAAGAAAAAACAGAAGAAATCTAGGCCTTTTTTATGCTTTGACACATGATGGGAGACATTGTGCTCAGAGTTCAGCAGCCTGGAGTCTTGTTTCTGATACATGAGCTTTATGCAGTAGTTCACTTTTTGTGTGTGTGCATAATGGAGAAAAAACAACTTCAACATGCTGTCGTCTCTTTTATAAGACTGTTAACAAGGCGCTGTAATACCTTTAACAGGACATAAGCATAAATATTACATAACTGTGTATAAAAACTTTTTTTATAAATCACAAAAAGGAGAGTTTAATTGCGAAGAAAGTAAATTAAAGTGGTAGTTTCCTCACTTGGCCCATGTAAGCTGTATTTAAAGGGGGAAATGATCTCCCACTGCCCATCAAATGTGGCTGAAAATTGGCAGTGTTGTTCAGACCTCTTAACTGCACACAGCGCTCTGCAGGGATACAGTTTGATAGTGTTTCCAGTGAAAAATCAAAGCAACTCTTGTGACACTGCAAGCTCCAAATACACAGCCATGGCTTGCCCCCAAAACAGTGAGATATTTTTATTATATTTTATGAAAACATTTAGATTTAGAATCAGGTTTCTCTTGTGTATTTTCTATATTGTCTCTGTCCCTTTTCTACTGTCACATTTCTAATTCCTCCAAACCAAACCTTTGCAATTCTCCTTCCATCCACCAGATGCCCCCAGAGTTTCACTCCTTTTCCCATCACCATCTACTCACCTGTTCCCACTTCCCTCATCAGTCCTCCACATATTAAACCAGCCCAGTCTTGCACTCACCCGCACCATTCTGACACATATGCTATGTTATGTCTGTCTTATAGAGACAACATACTGTATAGGACAACTGTAGAAAAGTTTTCAGGTTTTTAAATTATTCAGATAGTTACAAATGTAAGCAGTGCATGTAGGGGAGATACACTGTATGGACACAAGTATTCGGACGCATGACCATGACGCCAACAGAACATTTGAAACAATGCAGTGGCAGTTTGTGGATATCTGTGGATGTCATAATGTGTCTGGACTAAATATGAACCTGGATTTCGATCGTCTGGATGATTGGCAGTGTGTGAGAAATGAAATGGGAGCTGTGTAAAGTGAGATTTGGTCTGAAAAACATACGACCTGTTGATTATCATTGTCTGACAGAAGAGTTTATTGAACCAGATGTGGTGGTTGTATCTTGAAATGACCAGCGTTAGCGGCACCGTGGAACAGTTCGTGGAACAGTTCCATGACTTGGGCTCAGCACTAAGCCTGGGCCAGGGTTTTTCCTCACGGGTGTTAGTCCATTGACCATCAGATCCTGCCATGGGTTAGCACCAAAGTCCAGGCTGTATGCAAAAGCAGTTTCTCCGGGCCCCTTCACCTTTCCTCTCTTGATCCATGTTTCTCTCACGCACCATTTGAATTCTCATTATTTACTTTCACAAAGTCACTTCACTTTCTTTCCCTTTCCCTTTTTTCCTTTTTGGCCTAAGCAGGATTTATACTTCTGCGTCGAATTGAGACCGTACCTACGGCATAGGCTCTGTGCCGACGCAGAACCTATGCCGTAACCTGTGCCGTAGGCTGACATGCAGCTCCCTAGAAATGTAACCACATGTCACGGCAACACAGACCTCCTGTATATATTTTTAAGCTGAAACCATTTCCCTCAGTGGAGACGAAGCCTTTATTTATTTTAATTTCACAGATCGTGGAGACAATAAAGCCTCCACAAATGCCAAATTATTGTGTTTAATGAATATTTTGATTCAATTAAACTTAACAGCACACAGAGCAGAAACTTCACTTCTCAAGTGAAAGTTGAATTTTAATTCTGTGAGACTGCAGGTGCCCCTGCCCCCCCCTCTTCGACCTCCGCCCTGCAGAGCAGCACCACGTCTCCCTGACCGGCCTTCATAGAGACAGCTGGATAACGGTAGCGTTTGTCCTCAAGCCTCAGCATTGGTTGTGACTGCCGTGAAATTAAACTACGCAAACATCTCAATACAGCCAGGCTAATTTAGGCAGTAACCCGCCATTCAGTTTAACATCAAGTAAACTAGTCTGGCATAAAATCGAACCGTCTTTGGCTGGTTGAGGTTCACCAACTGCCTGGTGCGAGCGGAGACAGACGAATTGCTTTCCCACTTCTACATGTCTTTATAAACTCCAACTTAAGCGAACAAAATACTCTTTTTCTCTCCGGCACTCTGTGGATTTGATATCAAACTAAAGAACTGACGTTAAAATTGTCCTCAGAGACATTTCCACCATAAAGTGATGCAGAAACATTCCCCAGAATGCTGAAGTTAGGTGTTTGATCCTCAAAATTTCCTGGGGGAGCACCCCACACCTTCCCAAATAAAGACACTTTAGTGTGGTTTGTCAGCTGCAGCGGTCTACACCTGAGCGTACTCAGACACCACCCAATGACTTTCAAGTCTGACTCCATGGGAACAGGTCTTACCACTATATTGGCTCTTATTGAGGGGGTTTTTGACTTTGTCCTCGGTTCTCTCTATCTCATCCAAACTCTCAAACTCCATTGTGTCAACACCTAACTGATCTGAAGTTGTACTCAGTGTTCCTTGGTAAACAACCACTCTCATGACGTAAGCACGGGCAAAAACAAAGATGCCAGCACGCAATGTTCCTAACACAACACTGTCGCTGTTCTGAAGCTGGTGCAGGCAATTAAAGTGTCATAGCACTCCCTGACATTTGAACATACGTTTGTATGGAACATACAGTTAGCATGTGAGGAAGGCATCTGTGGCATGACAACAGCATAAACTGTTCGAGCACACCTTAACCCCTCGAGATATAAAGACGAGTTCACTGTGAGAGAATGTTGTCTTGGAAGGTTTTTAAGACGTGTGATGGATGTGTGAACAAAGAGGAAAAATGTATGACTGTAAATGAACAAGGGGAGTGAACATATATAGGCAAACAGAAATATTTGAAACCATGTGACGCATCTCTGCAAACTCACTCAGTATCATATAAATATAGTGTTTTTTACTCTTTGTTTCCTGTAGCTGCAGTTTTGACGTCATTCATGTAAAGGAACGTGAAATGATATACTGATGAGCTTTGAGGAATGATTAAGTGATGAAAGAATAAACAGGGAAATGACCAGGAAATCCATCAGTATCTAGTGGTGTAGTCTACGTGAAACACAGGTATATGCCTCAGGCCCCCTAAAGCCCTGATCACTCGGAAAGTGTTTCAGCAGCTGGAGGCAGCTGTTTGTAATTGTTTTTAACGAGGATGAAGCTTTTTGCTCGATGTTTGTCGTTGCTACACATCTCAGGTTTCTTCGATCCAGGCACCTGGCTCTGAAAAAACTTCAACTTCGAGTGGAAAAGTGGCTCACAAGATAATTTGAGGGGCGGGCCTTCTGTGGTGGTCACGACAACAGGTTTACAGTTTGAGGAGAAAGTAGTGGGAGCACTTGCTGCATACCCAGAGCTTCACGACTTTACACACTACTGTTACCACCATTTCAATAGAAAACAGCAAGCGTTGAAGGTTATGAGTGCAGGACTCGAAACGTCCATCGTGAAGGTGAAGCTCCTGGACCAACTGGTGGGACTCTCCATGATCCACCCTCTTTTTTAAGGGCCCATGTACCCACACAGATCTCTGTTTCCCTGTGCCACGTAGACCACATGTGTGAAATGATTTTAAAATCTGTCAATAGGGAGTGCTACCACTTCCAAACAAGTGCAGTGGCCTTTTGCAAAATTTGACCATAGATCAATGACGGTTTGTTCAAACATAACTTAACTCTGTGGACTTTTTTAACAACGCCATTGTAGCATCTCTCCAAAATTTTACTGCTTGGAAGCGACAGTGCTTCCAAAAAAGCTCAGTAGAGATTTGGACATAAATGAATGAGCATCTATTTGATCTTCAATGCATCTTTACTTTCATTTCTTTTTTACAGTTTATATTACATCCATCCATCCATTTTCATCTGCTTATCCAGGGCCGGGTCACAGAGGCACAGAGGCACAGAGGCACTCCAGACGTCCCTCTCCCCAGCAACACTTTCCAGCTCCTCCTGAAGGACCCTGAGGCATTCCCAGGCCAGATGAGATATATAATCCCTCCAGCATGTTCTGAGTCTGCCCCGGGGCCTCCTACCAGTGGGACGGGTCTGAAACACCTCCAATAGGAAGCGCCGAGGAGCATCCTGATCAGATGCCTGAACCACCTCAACTGACCCTTTTCAACACGAAGGAGCAGCGGCTCTACTGCGAGCTCCCTCAGGATGACCAAGCTCCTTATCCTATCTCAGGTACCTGTTTATATCATGTGTATAGACTGATACAGCAATGATGCAGCAGTTGCACAGCATTTACATTTGTCCATGTCGTACACACGCAAAGATTGTTTTTTACCCACCTTAAAAACCCACAGGATGAAAAGCTCACTAAAATATGCATGTGATGCATTTCTACAAACCCACCAAGCAACATTTGATGACTTGTCCACTTAAGAATCAACAGTGAAATGACCAGAAAATCTATAAGTTCTTTAATGATGAGAATGAGAGAGGGTGTTTCAAGATTTAAAACAGACTTGGAAGGAGTGGATCTCTTGGAGTGGCACTTGTGTTATGGCAGTACAGTGAGCCCAGTCTCACTCTGAAGTCGTCAAAATCGGGCACCTGGGCAGTGACTTGCGGCATCAGAAACCAACGAAAAAAGGCATCCTTTAATGTGAGCATAATATGCAGCCAGTTGCTGTTACTGTTTAACAGCACCCGGCAGCATCAGGGGGACATGGGACAGGAGGAGAATGAAAGTTAAGGCAGCATAAATCAGAGTGGGGTGGGCAGGAGTGGTGGTGGATGGGTCCAACAAACACAGACTTTCACCTGAGCGAGAGCGGTGTTTGCGCCCTGTGAAATTCTAAAGCCAAATCCTGCTCTTTTTTCCCTGAACCTAACCATGTGTGTTAGTTGTTAGAGGAAAAAATAAATAAAATAAATAAATGCTCTACCCTTAACCCTAAACGCAACCACGTGTTTTGTTGCCTATTTACCTAACCATGTGTTTATTTTGTTGAGGGAAAAAGATTTGCCCTGTTGTACAGACATAGTGCATATAGTTTTGAAAGAGACTCTATGCAAACTGTACATTTTATGTGAAAGCAGAAGTGTATTTTTAAATCAGACAATGCATGTAACAGGCAGAACTTGACATGGCGTCCCAGAACGTCAACAACCAACACACCCTGGGTACTTTGCACATCAAGTGTGGATGTGGAAAGTTCCTGAACAAATGTCAGTAAATGACGAGGTCAGAGTGAGAATGTGTTGGTACATTCAGAGTAGAGACACTGTTTAAAAGCTTATATGAAATTCATGTCAGTTCATAAAGTTTTATTCTGTTTTCATCAATCAGGGAGCTCATGTGTCGGTATGTCAGTCCTTTAAATAGAGTGTACAGTGTGTACAGTGTACATGCTGTTGCATTGAGGATGCTATCAGCACCTGCGCAGCTTCTTTAAACAAACCTTATTCCCCTCAGGATAAAAAGCCAAGCTCACTGTGACACAATGTCATCTTGGCATCCTTTTTTAGAAAGTCCTGTAATAACACAGAGGAAGGATTTACGACAGCAAGCAAGGTGGAGAAGAAAGAGGGGAGTGATCACGTAGACAAAAATGTACACCAGTCAGCCACAACACAAGAACCACTGACAGATGGAGTGAGATCATCTCGTCACAGTGCAATGTTCTGCTGGGAAACCTGGGGTCCTGGCGTTGGTATGGATGCCACATGATGCGCACCATCCACCCAAACATCATTGCAGATCAACTACACCCTGTCATGACAACGGCACTCCCAAATGCAGTAGCCCCCCCAGCAGGACAACGCACCATGCCACACAACTGCTGTTTCTACTGTTCCTTGAGCTATTCATGAGCAGTTGTTGCAGTGTGGCATGGTGCGCTCTCCTGCTGGGGGGCCCACTGCCATCAGGCAGTGGTGTTTGGGTGGGTGCAGCATGTCAGGTGGTACATGACTGCCAGGACCCAAGGTTTCACAGCAGAGTGGCGGGTGAAGTGAATAAACCTTTGTTCCTGGCTTTCATGGTGATGACACATAACCTGCACAGCTCTCCATGGCAATGCCATGCCATGTGACACCACAAAACAATGTTCAGGAATGGCTTAACGAACGTGAAGTAGAACTTAAGGCATCAGCGTGGCCTTCAAATTCACCAGATCCCGAGCTGATTGAACATTTGTGGGACATGCTGGTATCCCAGAGGTACCCCCAAATCCACAGTCGGGCTAGACATGGATTGGACTTGGCTCTGACCTGTGTAGGCATTGACACAGCACCTCTTTTGGGGTGTCCTGTGGTGTCTGGGGCATTGGCGACAGTTCCCTTGAATCCCATGGGTTGTGGGTTGGGGTACCAGCACGTCCCATGAACGCTCGATCAGATCAGGATCAGTTTTTGCAGTGTGGCATGGTGCACTGTCCAGCTGGGGGGCCTTCTGCCATCAGGCAATAGTGTTTAGCTTTTCATACAAGATATGTAAAATAAAAATGATGAACCATGTGTGTTAATTACGGGGGCACCGTAGATTAGATTTAGATTTTTTTGAAAAACACATTTTTGTCATCTCCTCCTAAACCGTAGGCCGAGTTGTACCAAATTATCTGTGGATCATTATTGGAACAAGCTGACTTCAGAACGGCTGAGCCAATCATCACATAATGTGCAGGAAATGTCCACATAAGTACTCGCAACATACCCTGAAAGTTTTAAATAAATCAACCACTAGAGGGTGCCACAAATGCAACAAAAATGGGCATGGGGTAACACAAATCAGACTATAAATCAGCATTGTTATCCAATCATTACAAAACTAGTAGGGTATGTTGATTTCTAACATTAGATCACAGGTGTGAAATCATTTTAAAATCCGTCAATAGGACAATGTGCCACGCCGCGTTACAGAAACTGTTCAGGAATGGCCTGAGGAACATGACAAAGAGCTCAAGGCATCGATCTGGCCTCCGAATTCCCAAGATCGCAGTCTAACAGTTACACCAGAGTCAGGTCCGATCCATAGCAATAACAGGGGACTGCCGGAGCTGTCCTGTGGTGTTTGCGGTGGGTCATTTGAGTCCGATAGGTTGCGAGGTGCACACATCCTGCAGATGCTTGATTGGATTGGGATCTTTGGAATTTGTAAGTTGTGCCAATGCTGTGAGCTCTTTGTCATGTTGCTTAGATCATTTTTGAGCAGTTTTTGCAGTGTGGCATGGTGCATTGTCCTGCTGAGAGAGAGTGTAGTTGGTCTACAATGAGGGCGGTGCATGACAAGTGGCATCCAGGTTTCCCAGCAGAACATTGATATGATCAGTGGTGTTCACCACACGTCAGTGGTTTTAATGTTTTCGTTGTAAAGCTCAGTCATGTGGACCAGGTCTCATAGGAAAATACTTTCTCATGAGCTTCTCAAAGATTATGAAATGCTCTTATGTTCTGATAGTTATTGCCACATGTTAGAGGAATCAACAAGTCAGTTTGGCGAGTCAAAACTTTCCACAAATCTAAAATGTACGTCAGTCTTCGGGGGCGTGAACAAGGTAGACCCATAAGAGACGGAGTCAGACACACAGCAGTCACATCATCCTGAGAGCTGAAACACCCCAGATTGGTTCAACAGCAAACTCCACCTGCACAGCTTCATCTCCCTGCTGCTCCACCCAGCCTCTGAAGGGTAAGACAAGCTTCATGCTCACCCCCGCCCTCTCCGCCTGGCTTCATGTAGAGGATGCTTATGCACTTGCGGGATGACTGCAGAATTATTCTGCTTCTTTCAAAATAAATCGTGCTAACGTAGATGAGAATATTAATTTTGGGTGTACAGTATCTTCAAGAAAACAAAGAAAAAAATTCGTAATATATTTTAAAGATTGTTTTGGTTACTTTAACAGATTATTTCTCATCTTTAAATCCTTAATTCGGCACTGAACGTGTCCGAACGGCTCCAGACAAAGAATTTTGTCTCTATGGTCTAACACTGTGCTCCATAGTTTGTTTTTTGGTCGGTCAGTGGGTCTGCAGAAATTTCCCCACCCTTTGGCGGTCACTGTTTTTGCCCTATGAGGCTGAATGTGGTATGGAGGTCAACTGTGTGTGTGAAAGTGTGTGTTTGTGTTCATACCAATTGACTACTATAGGATAGGAATAGCCTATCACAAAGAGGTGCGAAACTCTGAAATAAAAGATTGTGGGAATAGATCGGCCCAGCTCCAGGGGTAGGCGATCTTTAACAACCCCAAACCCTTACCCTGTTTTAAATTATTATTTTTTAATTTACATTTATTTTTAAAAAGAGATTGCTGATCTTACATGGTTTGAAAAACAAGTTAAATGGCAGTGTGTGGTGTCAGGCTAAAAAAGTGTTCTGTGACATAATTCCCCCACCCACCACCACCCTCCCACCCCTTTTTGTTCAGGTGCTTTCTGCTCTACACGTGCACACCATTTTGCCACGTCTCCTTTCATAGCTCACAAACCGGTTGTCGTTCGGAGGCATCATTAGACTTACTGACACGTTTGTGATGTTGTGTGTGTGTGTGAATGCAGGAACGTGTGGATGCCTGCATGTACATGGTTGCAGCTATTGAAAATTGATGCTTCTTTTATTCTAAATGTCTTAATTTGATGATTTATTATTGCTATATTTTATGGTGAAAATGAAGTTTTCAGACACCAGTAATCATGTGTATCATGAATCCTTTAATACTGTATGTATTTATATGGCATGGATCTTAAAGGGACAGTATATCACAGACAGTAGATGTCCGTTAGCACGCCACTGTGGACAGGGGCCAGCAACACAATGCATTTTAGCTCAGTTACATGTACACGATGCTGAGAATAATTTCTCTGCTTTACTTTAACATCAGACAGTGATTTCATTCCACATCCCTCGATCCTCTTCCCTACTTCCCTCGATCCCAAAACCCTTGATCCTCGATACTCTTTCCTGTGTCCCTCAACCCTCATCCCACATCCCTTCATCCCTCAATCCTCTTTCCTACTTCCCTTGATCCTCTTGCCTACTTCTCTTGCCCCTCATCCCACATCTCTCAACCTTCATCCCTTCATCCCACATCCCTTGATCCTCTTCTCTACTTCCCTTGACCCTCATCTCTTCATCCCACATCCCTCGATCCTCTTCCCTACTTCCCTCAACCCCCATCCCTTCATCCCACATCCCTCAATACTCTTCCCTGTGTCCCTCAACCCTCATCCCACATCCCTCAACCCTCATCCCTTTATTCCGCATCCCTCGATCCTCTTCTCTACTTCCCTCGACCCTTATCCCTTCATCCCACATCCCTCAATCCTCTTCCCCACCTCCCCTCAATACCTTTACCCCACATCCCCCAATCCTCTTCTCTACTTCCCTGGACCCTCATCCCACATCCTTTAACCCTCATCCCTTCATTCCACATCCCCGATCCTCTTCCTTATTTCACTACTTCCCTCATCCCTTCATCCCAAAAAATCCGAACTCTCTCTTTATTCAGGTTGTTGAAGGATTTAAATGACATGTTTTTCTCTCCCAGGTCTGTGACAGTTTACTGTCTGGGCTCCATCATGGTGAAGCAGGGTGCACTGCTCCTCCTGCTGGCAGGTGAGCAGTCTTTGAAAAGTTGTCAGTGATTTAAAACATTAGCTTTGTTTTGGTGACGACCCTATATTTTCATCAGGAGATTTTATTTTGCACATTTCGTGCAAAAATCAATTAAAGTAAAGTAGTTTTTGCACACATCACAGTGTCACTGTGTGCTATGTGGGTGTAAAAATAACATGCCTAAAGCAACATGTGACCCTTTTAGGCCTGACGTCACAATGATGTTTGTTAGCTGGAGGCAAAACTCGTCCACAGGGCTGTAGGCTACATAGGACATTTTTGTTATAGCATTATTATAATTTTTAAGCACTCTTTCCAGGTGTCCATGTCCTTGTTTGTTTGTTCTTTACTTTTTTCCCCTTTACTAATTTTCTTGGGGTTTTTTTTTCTTTCTTTTCTTTTTTTTCTGTTTTTCTTTTTTGGTTCATTTTATTAAATTTTAAATGAAAATTCTTGCCTTTAATTTTTCTCTTTTTACTAATTTCTTGGTAATTTTTTGGTCAATTAATTATATTTTAAGCACTCTCTCAGGTCCTGTCCCTAATTTTTTGGGGGGTAATTTTATCATATTTTAAAATTATGTTATATCATCATAATAATTTTTAAGCACTCTTTCTGGGTCTTTTCCTTGTTTGTTTATAACTTTTTTTTAAATGTTCTTTGTTTTTTATTTTCTCTTTTTACTAATTTCTTGCTAATTTTGGGGGGTCATTTTATTATACTACTAGAAATATGTTATAGAATTATTATAATTTTCAAGCACATTTTCCAGGTCATTTTCTTGATTCTTGGTCTTTTTTTTAACTTGGGTTTTTTTTCATATAATTTTCTTCTTAATTTTCTGTTTTTCCAAATGTATTGCTAATTTTTGGGGTATCATTTTAAACTATTTCTAAATTATGGCATAGCATTATTAAAGTTTTTCAGTACTCTTTTCAGGTAATTTCCTTGCTTGTTGGTTTTTTACTTTCCAGCTCTCTTTCATGTTTTTTGTTCCTTGTTTTTCTATTTTTACTAATTTCTTTCTTATTTTTGGATAATTTAATCAATTTATTATATTTCAAAATGTAGTTATAGCATTATTATAATTTTTAAGCACTGTTTCCAGGTCACTTCCTTGTTTGTTCATTTTTAACTTTTTTTTAAATAATTTTTTTGTTTTTAATCTTTTCTTTTTACGAATAATCTTGCTATATTTTTTGGGTCATTTGACGATATTTTTTTAGGGCTTTTTTGCCTCCAATCAAGGACAATTTAGAATTGTGAAAGAGGGAGAGAGAGGGGATTACATGCAGCAGAGGGCTGTGGGTTAGTATTAAATATGGCAGAT